>LQRL01147991.1:0-14205 GCA_001703475.1 Hydroides elegans | reverse complement strand
GCGAAATGTCGCTTGTTTTCAGGGCTTTCGCGGTATTTTCGCGGGTTGCTTGTTTTTCGCTTGTTTTCGGAATTTTATTTTTTGCTATATTCTCTTTATAAATTTGTGTACGCAATTTTGATTTTGACGATGAAAAATACATAATTTTTAAAGATTAAATGTTATTTTTTGTATGTCGCTTGTTTTTCGTTGCTTTCGCTTGTTTTCAGCGAATTCTTCGCGTTTTTTCATCGCCAGAGTTGGCAACACTGTTAGCGATTCCACTCCTTTCCATGTTTCTAATTTACCGTGCTGCAGCACGTGAACGGACCAAAAGCGTTTTCCGAGCTTGGGCTCCAGTGGCATAACAAAACTCACTCATGTCATGGATTAAAAGAATATTAAAGCAGGAATGTGATGATACCTGGTAACATATATACATACATTACTCTAACTGACATATCCCTTTTTCTAACGTGTGAGTTAAAACTGATCTTAGTCGTTTGTGAGCGATAATGAGGTTCATGTGTTTTATGTCATAAAAAGGTTCGTGTATGCTCATAGGTTTCAGGTGTGATGAATGTAATAACTTAATCAGCAGAAGGACCTTTAATCATTTTTTGACGAGAATTAGTATAATTACAAAGAAATAAATAATTTGTCGATTATTTTGAAAACAAAACACTGACCCTTTAAAACTTTCTCGTGTTCATTGAAGATGAAAATATATTTTTGGAGTCAACTTATTAGAAAATTGATCTTAATCCATGTTAAACATTTAAAATTTTTTAGATCGGCGACGATGTATTTGCAAAAGCTCTGTCCCATCTGCAGCGAAAAGGGTCAGAAGAGCAAGCTTCAACAATTCCAGATAAATTTAGACGATGCAATTTACATGTGCACAGCTCAAGGGGTACGTATAATTCAAGCGTGATTGAGCTATGCATTGTGTTTTTTTGGCATTTTGAGTAGGTATAAACTTAAAGTTTCTCAAAATAAAACTAATCTTCTTATTCTATGCAGCTGTGTCTTGACAAAGTGGTTGATAAGTATACTCAATAATTGAATATTACATGAATGGATGAATTAATAATTTATGTATTGTGTATTATTATGTTTGTTTCACGTGTTTCAGTGTACATACCCACTTGGATCATCAGGGGAAATTCCAATATCGAAAACTGTCATCAAGAGAGAGGAGTTTGATTATCAACAAGATAATAAGATCCATGGAAATGCATTTCAAAGTAAAACGAAATTTTCGTTATCTTCACCGGACCCACTCAAGTTCCCAATTACAGCCAACGCAACTTATGGTTTTGAATCACATGGACGGACATTATTGAGTCCAAACAAGTCTCCATCTTTATTTTCACAGTCTTTCCATGAAACAAAAACACCAAAATTATACGATGGGTGCATATCAAGCTCCAATACATCGCTGGCAAGTAGTGCTTCAACAACACATGGTTTACAAGCAATTTCGACCAATGTTCAAACAAAACCGATCTCACAATCATCGCATAGCACTTTGGCTTCGTGCCGAAATAACCAAGTGATAAGAAATACCATTCCTCAAACCAAGACTGAAAATGTGTTACTCGGTAAAGACAATGTGGAACTAAATGCATTTATCCCAACATCGCAAATTCAGGAACTACCGAAGTTAAGTGTCAATGGTTATCCAAATGGAAATCCCCATGGAAATCCACATGTCAATCTCCCCGGAACTCCACATGAAAATCCCCCTGGGTATCCCAACATTAACTCCTTATTGCATTCGCCTCCTATGCCATCACGAGTTGTTTCAGCTTCAAACAGTGTGTCTAAGAATTATATTCCGAACTCAAAACACTCGTCATTTGTACAGTATAACGACCGCGTGGACAGTTCATTGAAAAGGCCATGTGATGATTCTCCCAGAAGCCTAATATTACCGAACGAAATCGGAGCGTCTTTGTGCAAACAAAATACCAATATTTGTAAACAGTCCCCTGTGAAAGGCGAACCAACGGTCGTCAAAAAACCACTTGTAGTGAAACGGTCACCAAAGAAATTCGGCAGCTTGGACATCAATAATACCATACTAGAGAAAAGCACAATGAAACGATCACCCAATAAATGGAACAGCCACAATGCTATGCACAATTCCCCCGCGGGCCTTCTTCAGTGGTCAAACAAGGACGCTCTATGCTGGCTCGATGTGACACTCGTACTTCTGACGCATGCGCAAAAGTCGTTGGCTCCACGCCGCGACACGCCATTGGCGCAGATATTTGATGTGCACCATCGCGCACAAGCGGTAAGTGTGAAATATTGAATATGATTAACCAGGGTGTCCACGACCTTGGTTAACGCTAATATCACTTGTTGCTGTTCTTGAAATTTTAATTCGATTTTTGAGTGGACACCCTTGCTTTATTGATGATTAATGTACAGTACCTGTTTGTACAGTACCTGTTGTTGTATCAAAATATAGTGCATAGTTAGGCCCCAACCCCAAAGGTTGGGGGCCTATAGATTCGGGGTGTCCGTCCGTCCGTCCGTCCGTCTGTCCGTCCGTCTGTCCGTCTGTCATCGATTCTTTTCCAGGCTGTATCTTTGTAACGGATGGTCGTAGAGACCTGGGAATAGGCTCATATGAAAGGTCTTGGCCTGTAGATGTGCCTTTTGACAGTTTCGGCCAGATTCGGCCACCGGAAATGGCCGAAATTGGCCAAAATGTCTGAAATTAGCGGTTTTTCGAAACATGAGCTTTTCCAGGCTGTTTCTTTGTAACGGATGGTCGTAGAGACCTGGGAATAGGCTCATATGAAAGGTGATGGCCTGTAGATGTGCCTTTTGACAGTTTCGGCCAGATTTGGCCACCGGAAATGGCCGAAATTGGCCAAAATGTCCGAAATCAGCGGTTGTTCGAAATATGAGCTTTTCCAGGCTGTTTCTTTGTAACAGATGGTCGTATATACCTGGGAATAGGCTCATATGAAAGGTTTTGGCCTGTAGATGTGCCTTTTGACCGTTTCGGCCAGGTTCGGCCTCCGGAAATGGCCCAAAATGTCCGAAATCAGCGGTTTTTCGAAACATGAGCTTTTCCAGGCTGTTTCTTTGTAACGAATGGTCGTAGAGACTTGTGAATAGGCTCATATGAAAGGTCTTGGTCTATAGATGTGCCTTTTGACAGTTTTGGCCAGGTTTGGCCTCCGGAAATGGCCGAAATTGGTCAAAATGTCCAAAATCAGCGGTTTTTCGAAACATGAGCTTTTCCAGGCTGTTTCTTTGTAACGGATGGTCGTAGAGACCTGGGAATAGGCTCATATGAAAGGTGATGGCCTATAGATGTGCCTTTTGACATTTTTAGCCAGATTCGACCACTGCAAATGGCCGAAATTGGCCAAAATATCGAAAAACAGCGGTTTTTCGAAACATGAGCTTTTCAAGGCTGTTTCTCTGAAGCGGATGGTCGTAGAGACCTGTGAATAGGCTCATATGAAAGGTGATAGGTGAAAGGTGAAAATTGTACCAACCTGTAGATGTGCCTTTTGACATTTTTTGCCAGATTCGACCACTGGTAATGGCCGAAATATGCCAAAATGCCAAAACAGCGGTTTTTTTTCGAAACATTGGCATAAATACCCCTTGGAATCGGGGGGCGGTTGGGGCCTTTTCGTGTTTCACAAATACTTCCTTGTTTACAAAACAATCGGTAAATAGTAGTTGGAACATTTAGGAATTTTTCGCTACGCATAGCTATTCATACTAATATATTATAAGCCAAAAACAGCAGCAAAATGTATATACTTGAAAATAAGTTAAATGTATATTTCACTAGAAAATAGGTAAAAAATCCAATACAATATTGTTGAAGAATAATGCATAGTTTTTCGCTTGTTTTAGGTGCACCGGCAGGCGCACGAGTTTCGTCATTGTGCGCGCCTGGCGCGTCACGGGCGCGCCATGACGCTGTTGACGAGTATTGGCAAGATCACAGTGAGAACTGGGGGCGGGGCCGCACCACAAAGGGCAACGGATGCAGACGTGATCAAAGCTACTCCATCTACACCCACAGGTAAAGGGATGGATGTGATATTCTGAATAAGGTGATTAGACTCATAAGGAGTAGGAATTTAAGAGTAAAACCTGATTCCTAACGGAACTATCAATTGGAAATCTCATCGAATGTCATCAATATAGGGTCTGTAGAATGCTGCTTCAATTTGCTAAAAAATGTTTATCTACATAAATTTCGATTTGTAATCTCATTTCCATATGAGGCTTAGTCTTAAAACAAGGGTTTTGCTAAATATTTCAAAGCTAAGCTAAGTAATAACACTTGCTTGTCTTGAAAGTTTCTATATATGATTGATTTGATTTTGATAAACTAAAATTCATTTTAAACAGGAGCAAAGGTGCGTGAATGGGTGATGACCCCAGATGAACTAGACCAACGCGCCTCTGTGTTATCCGACCGCGCCATTGAGCTGATGGAGGCAGCAAGGGAATCAGCTTGGCGCCACTTGAACGCCAGTCTGCATTGCGCCAAAGGTATGTGTTGACTCAAGCAATGGTTTATTTGCATGGTTGTGTGGAAGGTTGGGGAGGGTTTACGAATGCATTGAATGGGGGTAAGTTTGAGATTTTCTTGCGTTTCGCGCCATGTGAAGCCTGCATTTCGCCAAAGGTAAAAGTTAGAGACAATTTCTGATTTAACTGTTGGTTTATGTAAATGTATCGAAGGGGATTGGAAATGAGGGATGGTAATTGTTTATTTTCAAAATAATAAGCTGTGGCGGTCGCTAGAGATACAATACTTGATTAATCACGATTAGTGATAATCTGATTTGGATGGATATTATTATTATTGATTTATATTTAAAACAGCTACCGGGAACTGCTGTATTGAAGCCCTGGGCTTCTATTCGAATGTAGGCCCTTTTGCCGAATGAAATTTGAATCTTAATAGAAGCCCATGGGCTTGTAAACGGATGGATGGGCCTTTATTCGGATGTAATAATTCTCTATGTGTTGTTTTCAAAACCTCAAAAATGTTTTAAACATGAACCAAAGCTTGTCCTATTCGTATGACAAGCAAAAACAACTTTCCACCATGCCGTTCAACACTTGTGACCGCAATCAGGATCTCACATCACAAAAGAGATGTCATATTCATAGAACTTTACCTTAAAGAATTCGGACTTTTTATTTTCAGCTTAAGCTTTAAAATGAATTTCATCACTTAACCACAAAAAAAGGATATACAAGCCCATGGGCTTGTATTCGGATGTAACATCCGAATATAAGCCCATGGGCTAAATTTCGGTAGGGCTTTAATACAGCAGTTCCCGGTAGCCACGCACCGCGTTAATTTATAGCTGGTCCATATTTACGGTAAACTCAGTGCGTTTTAATGTTGATATTTATTGTTGCAGGAAGCAAACTGAGCCCCGTACTAGCAGCACCTCGTCTCCTTGAAGCGGGTCATGTGCAAAACCAAGTGACGTGGCACTTTGAGTGGACCATGACGTGTACACGTTGTGGGTACCAGCATAAAGACAGGTATGTGAGGCTATTTATCGCTTTTAAGCTTTGTAAAAATAAAATTTTCTATGTAAAGATAAGTAGATTATAAAACCCAGTGGCAAATTGGTGGACACGAAATTTGAAAGTTGACTTCTTTCGTCTTAGTTGAACCAATGTTTAAAACAGCATATAACAATTGTAGGTTTCAACTAATCCCATATCATTAATTATTAAAAAGATGATAAATATGCAGTTTAAAGTAAACCATTTTTGAAAAAAAAAAAACAGTCTTACAAAATGTATATGAAAGCAATGAAATGATAAATGATAACATTATCATATAGTTCTAATTTTATTTTTTGACAGACAAGAGACTATGCTCGTCAGCTTCCCACGTGTTCCAAGCGACTTCCATCTCGGCGACGACTCCTCTCCCTTGATCCCCTCAACCCATTCTTCCTCCAACCCAACCATCCCATCAAACCGCTCTCACCACTCCCCTTCAAACCCCTCCTCCACAACAATCCTTTCGACCCCTTCCTCCATATCTTCCGATCCCCCCTCAAAACGATCCTCCCCCACTCTTGGTCCAGCACCCTCTCCCTTCTCCCAATCCCCTTCCATCCTACGCAGCTGCTTCTCGTGCGGCACACCGTCGCAGCAACTACACATGCGCAATTTGAAACTGGGTCACGTGGTTCTGGCGCATTTCGCCGAAGGCCTTAGTGGGAGTTGCCATGGAGAGCCTGGTTGCCATGGGGAGCCTGGTTGCCATGGGGAGTCTGGTTGCCATGGGGACCCTGGTTGCCAAGGAGAGCCTAGTTGCCAAGGGGAGAATCCGAAGGCGGCTGAAGATTTCGTTCGAGATGGCCTAAGGTATAGGTTGATAGGAGCGGTGCAGCACGTTACGGATCCCGATCATTTCATTGGCTGGCGGCGACATGAGAGTAAGTTTGATGAAAAAATATATTGTTTTATCGCCAAAACTTATATTGTGACATAAAATGTAATTATTTGTTTTAGGAAGAATAATGGTTTGATAAAAACGGGCAATTTTTTAACTGTTCGTTATTTAAAGCACTGTTCAATTGTTTAAAGCACCTTTAACATAACATTTCGGCCGTTTATTCTTGATAAATATATTTGATGGCTTCCCACAACAGGGCTTCATTTGTTTGCGATCCTCAGAAAAGTGTTAGGCCTGTTTTTCTTCTTGAATAACCATACGTTAAATCCTGCACGCTCAACATATTACAACATACCACATTAACGAATATCACCAAATGAAACTAACTTATTATTTGATTGGTTTATCAAAAATGACAACATTGTCTTACAAAGTAAATTTGATGCGAAATAAGAAATCGGTTGCCATAAACGGTTTAGTTTTAGTTTTTTTAGCTTTTACATTCATAATAAATGAAAGTGCTACATTTGAAGCCCTGTCCCCCCCCCAGATTTCTTCAGAATTAATGGCATTTTTTCGCCTTTTTGCAGGGCAGGCGGTTGCAGTGAAGCCGGGTTAAAAGTATGAACAAGTGTTTGTTTTACAGGTGGTATCACCGTACATGTAGATGTGTATTAAGGGAACAATCTATGCCTCACTATTTCTTTATGTGCTATAGACTCATTGAAAGTTTCAGGGAACACGTTCAGGGGAAAACCAGAGTTTGTCATCTTAAGATTGTTCTAATGATGTGCAGTGTAATTGTGGTCTATTTAATTATGTACATGTTTACGAAACATGTGAAAACTCAACGTGTGCAAAATGAACATTGGCATAAGAGACCATCTTAAAAGGCAATATATGAAAGATGTGCATAATTGTTTGTTGAAAATGTAGGTTTAGTTATATCAGCGAAAAATGTATTGCCTTGAGATAAAAATGGTTGTGCTGCGAATAATCGAATCATTTGACTTTAATCTTAGCTGACGTGCAACTAAGGGATTTTGAAACTAAGAAAATTACTTCAAAAGAAATGGCGAGGCATAAAATAGTTATATTTCGAAATCAGGGTTGTCACTTGCTAGGAAAGTTTTTGATGGGTTTATCAGCAGTAATTAAAGGAACGTATCTAGAGGATTGGGACGTTTTTATTTTACTGATCGTCATGAAAAATAAGTATTCGCAACATTATTTTACAATCACAAACTAGCATAAAGTATCAACAGACCATACCACATGCGAATGAATCTGCAGTTGAATCTGCATTATTATGGAAAAAGAATCATATTTATCTCAGGTGGAGTAAAACCGCAGACAGTCTTGAAAATACATATGCATATTTATCATTCTGTGTCCTTTCAAATCATAGCAACAATGTGGCAACCCTGATACAAATGAGCGATATATTATTTCCCAAAAGGTATTATATGCTGAGCGATAATGATTTGAATTTCTTAAGATGAGCTGGCGGTCTTACCACAACGCGTTACAAGTTTTCAGCTGTGTCGGTCGAATGTCGTGTGTAATCGTATGTAAATGCTGTTTCGGCAAGTCAGTCAGTCAATCCGTCTGTTGGTCAGTCTGTCCGTTAGCTAGTCAGTCCGTCTATTAACTACCAGGTCAGTTTGTCCGTCACCTGTCAACAGCGCAAGTCGAAATGTCTTTGAAGAAATAATGACTTAACTGAAATGTAATTTGATGCAACCTCTATCAAACAAGTACACAATGAAATAACATTAACATTAAGTGTAAAGCAAAAGGTTTAAGAATATGAAAGATCACAATTTTGACTCAATTTTAATCAAAATGGCAACGTTTTATTATTTAAAACATTGATATAGTTATAACAATTTAATATGGATTTAAAGAAGATGCGCTGTAAATATTGAATTAAAAGAGCCTCCTTTTAAGCACTAATAGTTCAACCATGGCACGAAATAGCATATAAGATTATCATAATGTGTCAACCAATAGATTAGTATGCTTAAGTTAGTTAATTTAGTAAGAAAGTAAGAAATGGTATTTACAAGCACTTTAGTATTCAATGCTGTATGAAACGCTTTGACGTTTTCAACTATCGAAGAGGGTGGTTAGTTTTGTGTCTGAGTTGTCCGTTGATATCAGAAGATGCATGTATATGCCTAAGATACCCTACACGAATATTGAAGTATCATTCAATCACATTGATGTGTTAAAGAAAGTTTTGACACCAACAGGCTTTCCTATATAATCACGTTCCTCAATCAGGGAAAGACAAAACAAAACTATCTCACGGTTCTGTTATGATTATTGTTTCATTATGATTAGTGCTGCATTACGAAAGACTCATCGAGGTGACACAAAAGTTATTATGGTGGATATTTAAGGAATATCTTACATATTAACAGTATGATTATAATATTCACATGTCGAAAGAACATTTTTCGTTCAGCGAATATCAATTGAGCACCTCTGCACAAATATGTTATTTTCTATAGACTCACAAAGACTAATCGTGCATAAAGATTAACGATTACTTTGTTTTATATATCATTGTTTAATAAAAGCGCTGATAGAGACTGCTTTTTGTTGAGAAACCAGATAGAAAATATTTAAAGAAATTAACTGAATATTCTGGGAAAATTTCTGGAAAACTTCGAGAACACTTTTAATTCCAATCTGAGTTCCGTGTTCTTCTCTATTCAAATTGTAAACAAGATATTAAGATCTGATTTTGGCTTTTTTCAATCCGGACTGTGAAATCCCGTACTGACTTTTTCCCAATAAAAAATACCAATAAGGAAATGAAAAAAAAAAATAAATAAAAAAGAACAACTTTTGACCCGAGCTTGTGTATACAACTTATACAAAGTTTTTAAAAAAATCATAAAAAATGAGATTCATGACAAAACATTAATCAGCTAGACATTAACTAAGAACTATGGTAAGTGTGTGATGGGGCCCCTCGAGTTGACAAAGCAAAAAAGCGCCGACGACACCGCGGATTAATATTGACACCGGAAACGGAAGACCAGCTCTCATCCATTGCACATGCGCACTTGACAATTGCGCATCTGGATGGCTTTCTCGCTTTGCAGAAAGGTTGGTCACAAAAATCCACAAAAATAATATTTATTTGTTAAGGAAATTTGACCTGGATCTAGAGAATAGAATTTCATGTTTTCCACGTTCGAAACAGGAATTTTAGGTCCCATTTTTGGGTTTCCGATCAAGCTCTTATCGAAATATAATTCTACTATCTTTAATGTAGTTCCGACAAGTTTAATAACCAAAAATAAAATTTTAAAGATGGAGAAAATCAATACTACATGTATGTAAATAGAATATTCCAGGTCCAGGTCAAAGTTCCTTCTCTATCGTTAAATATATATTACTGTTGATTTTATAGATGTTTTCTTTTGGCAAATTCATTGTTATATGCACAATAAATTTTGGCGCAAGGTGAGTTTTCAAATCTCTAAGCTCGCGAAATGCAGCATGTGGTAAGACTGGTTCAAAGGACCAGTACTTTGCAATCAGTATCACTGATGTTGAACTTTGTGGCCATTTTTTATTGAAAATTACTTTGGACTATTAGATGATGATTTAGCCCTTTTTGTCATCAAACGCTCAAGTGGTCGTTTGCGATTTTGCAGGAATAATGAAACTAATGTTCGAGTGATTTTACTAAAATGTGGTCACAATTAGGTTAGAAAAAAATCTGACCTTCATATAATTTGAGCATAGTAGTGGGGTTCATCATACATTGTCCTTTTTGCAAAAGGATTTGAAGGTGCTGACGTGTCGATTTTCCCCTAAATGGACAATTGATGTAGAAAATACACTTCTCAGAATCGCACAAACCTAGAATTAGAGTAAAACTTTGCATTTGAACCATTTAAGCATTGTCAAACACCATGCATTCTTGCGATATATTTCACTGAATTTTTCATCAACAATTTTATCAAAATTTGCAAATATATTTCAAATACATTTTATAACAAAAGCAAACCTCATTGGAATCATGCACATCTGTCAGCCCCTTCAATGATGAACTCCACTCTCACAAAAATAAAAACTCATTCAGATCTACTTTAAAAACAGAAAAAAAAAGTAATTAATTTAAACAATTTAAATTTTTACTCACCAGGTGGCGCCATGTGGATGAAAATGGACGGCAACGCGCATGCGCAGTGTCACTTCACGCGAGAACCGCCACGTGTGCCGCCCGCGCAGATACACGTGCTCATGTGGCAACGTTGCCATGGGGATGATGAAGTGATCGCAGCAAGACCATTGCCCCTATGTGCTGTGGAGTCCACTGCGGAACAGCTTTCAAGTCCATATTTGGAGCAGCTATGTCAGGGTTCCGACGATGTGAACGCGGCCACAAGGCAAAAGACATTGGGGGAAGATTCACTATCGGCGTTGCAGCTTTCTGCTGATAAATCTGCTTCAGAACAACTTAAGGATCCCGTGACCATTAGGCAAGCCACGGAAAAGAGCAGAGAGGCATTGCCTCTGTGTGCTGAGAATTCCCCGGATCAACCTTGTAGCGCCTCTGCGACACAAGTTTGTAATGGCATGTCCGAGGGTGATGAAGGTCAAAGCGTAGGAACAGCAATACCGTTTAGTTCGGATTCCACAACGGAACAATTGTGCAGTCATTCCACGGAACAATGTCAAGGCACCTCCGGAATACCGAATCTAAGTGGGTATACGCAACCACCCTCTGGCCTCTCCTCTACACAACAACTTAAGGCTTCCACTACGGAACAACCGTTCAACATGTCTCCAGAACAACTTCGAGGTAGCGAAGTAGTGCCGCAATGCAGTGGGTCCAAGAAACCACTCCATAACCTCTCTTCCACGCAACAACTGAACGATGCCATGGTGCAACGGCAAGGTGTTACAGCGATGATACCACAGTGCAGTCCTGCAACCAATGCGCTCAATACGATGCCTTTTACTACGCCAGGGGGCAGTCAAGTTACCGTAAGTATTTAAGATTATGTCCAATGCGAAGTCTTAATTCATGTCGCAGTAAACGGTGATGATTCAGTTTGTCACATTTATACATACTTTGTAATAGTTGTTCTGTCTAATATCTTATAATATAAATCATGTGTCACTATTGCTTTTCTTCAACAATCTGCTCGATATCTCCTCATGTTGGTCCTAAATACGTGTTTCTTAAATGCAGAGATATTACATTTAATGTGTCGTCATGAGAATTTGATAATTCGTAAAAAATATTATTTTGTTTGTTACAGCTTTGCAGCACGAAACCCCTCAACAAGCCAGATCCCCCAACGATCAGCCAAACACCGGAAGTGGTGAGAAACACGCGAGAGTCACCAGCAACTCAGCAGGCACCAGTGGCCACAACCACCATGGACCATCAAGCGCATAGCCTCACCACAGCTGAAGTGCCTGGAAATCAAGGGGTGCATTCTGCAAAATCGAGTATGGCATCAGCTAATCATTTGCCTTCGATTGAGACATTTTTCTCGCCAAACGGACCATTATTGAATAGTAGTCAAATCGTACCATCTTCTATAGGAAATTCGAATCATCAGGTGTCGGCCTTAAACTCTATGCAATCATGTCTGTCTGTAGACATTGATTCAGCGCGATCGGGGATAATCGATCCAAATGTGAACTCGTTACAAACTGAGGTTAGCAAAATGGAAGTTAGTTCCACAGCACCACAGGATAATACCGGTGGTCAAACGACTCATACATCTTTGATGCTTGCGTCTGAAGCCCCAGATCAAATGAATCAAGGAATTCCGGTGTTAGCCTCTGAACAGGAACATACACCCGCGCTTTCGTTCATGCAACTTCTATGTCGTGATTCTCCCATAGGTTTGAGACACGCAACAGTGTTGAATGGGCAAAATGATGAGGCGAATGTATCAGAGTCTGCGATGACCAAGTCGGTCTCAGGAGGTCAACACCCAATGATCGAAAATGATGCATTACTGTCATCTGAAGCAAGTTCTGTGCTCAATGGTGAAGGTAATAATAGTTGTGACGTCATAAATGAGACAGGTAATAATGCCATCACAAAACAGAAAGGTCATTCACGTGAAATGGCAGCTTCATCTAACAACGATAAAAGTAATCCCGTGAAAACAGTGAAGAAACGGAGAAATAGTGTTTTGAAAGGAACCCACCCTGCGAAATCTGCCGGTATCAACCCCTTAATTCATAAATCACTCGAACAATACAACGATCTCACAACATTCATGAGTGGTGCCTCACTGTTCAACGTCACCACCGCCTCACCCGCGGAGGAATTCCATGAACCGCCAAAGAAGGCGCCAAAGAAAAGAAGTGCCGGCAGCGATAAACAAAATGGCGAGACGGCTCCAAAACGACAGCGCCGCCGGAGCACGAAGGACAAAACTACATTGCCTGAGACTAAATCAGTGGTTGCCCCTAGTTTAGCGTCCTCCTCGCAAATTCAGGTGGCACCTCCTTCAAAATGTCCAACGCCACCAGCACAACAACTGGATAACCTTCCGTCACTAAGAGTACCGCCATCGTGCTTACGGGTTAGAAACGCTGAAACAAACGCTATGCCACATAGTTCGAGTTTACAAACCTCCGAAAAGGTGTCATCAGGGAAACAGTTTGTGCATATGGCCCCTATTTTTAAGGTTGAAGGACATGCACAAGGTCACACAGATGTAATCGGAAGGCGACATATTAAACAAGAGGTTGCGGGAATCCAAAACGGACATGGTCATGCACCGATGGCACATAAAATAAATCCCGGTATTCAAGTGACATCACAACCTAGCCACACACCGATGATAAAGGCTCATCCGTCGATTAAGCACTTGCTTAAAAATGTACTAATAAAGCAACCCGGAAGTAGTGGTAGCCATGGTAACGCTAGGCGCATGCATGGCGGATTGCCTTTGAAAAAGGAGCCGCGTTCGGATGAACCAAATGTCGCAGGCCTCAAAGTGGAACCAGATAGTGTTAACCCCGTTTCAATCGATAAGGTACTACCATTTAGATCCATGGATAGTAAGCACTTTGACGGATATTGCCCGATAAAGCAGCGAAATCTTTCGGATAGGGAACATTCAACTGGCTCCCAGAGTGTCATCGCAAAGTTAACATCACCCAGGAAGAAATCCCCGCGACGCAATAAGAAGATCACGTTTTCTGACAGTCCATCCATTCATGAGCCCCGTTCAGTGAGTAATAATGGACAATCAGCAGTGCGCAATTTGAGTGATTTGCGTCCAGTGAGAAGTAGTTCCATTTTGAATGGACACTCACGCCAGGGAAGTCATCAACATGCAACCAGTCACGAAATGACTATTAATCAGCAACCGGTGGGACAAGTAAAAACGGATAGTGGTCCCTGCTTCAATGGTGCCCTTTCACCAAGTCACCGAAATAGCGACAATACGACTTCAATAAAAACGCATAATAGTCCGGTGACAAAAAGTAGTCCACGATTGGCAGAGTCCCTGGATCAGTTGTACGACGCGCAAGTAGCGGAAGTCATGGGGCAGTTGTGTCAAGATCTGGATCTGCCCGAATCACCGAATAAAAACGGGACTGGAAATGGATCAACAAGTGGTTCCTTGCCGCTTACTCCATCGCCTTTGAAATTTGGCGGCGGAGAAAGTGGGTCCACAAAAGGGGGTGATAAGTTTGATATTGAACAGTTTTTGTTTGGTGCACCTTGAAAAGCAAACGGGATAGAGATTGGGAGTGGAATGTGTTGTAATTACTTGTGTATATGTGTTAATGCAAGT
>LQRL01147953.1:12094-23476 GCA_001703475.1 Hydroides elegans | reverse complement strand
AACATATTTAGTGAAAAATAATATTAGATTTTAAAAGGGGAATCGCGCGGAGGAGGGGATTGTTCTACCTACGGGGGGAATTGTCTAGGGGGGGGGTTGTTGGGGAGGCGAATGCTCCCGAAGGGGGAATTGTCCAGGGGGGAATTGTCTTATTCACATTTATATTAAGTTGGGGCTTTATCTTGCAGGGCTTTATACACAAAACGTTTATCCTATTTAAAACGCTAATCCTATATTCATACTAGGTTAGATGTCTTCAAGCAGCAAGTATGATGTCCATCCTTGCATGTTTCGTCATCAACCTGGCGAATGCATTTTACACGGACTGTTCGAGATTGACGGAGTTATCCAATTCGCTATTTTAAACACTTATCCATGATTTCTTGCATCTTCATTCATCAAATCGTTGTAGAAGGTATCTTTAGATTCCCTGCGTAATGATCTGTAGCATTACGCTTCCTAAAAGTGAGCTAGATCTTTTGATCACACATTGCAATATATTGAGCGAATCTACTCAGTATACAAGGGTAATCCACAAAAGCACGTAAATCAGAATTGCATTTTCGTACTACAGTACCCGGGTCGCACGTAGTTGAGGATGAATACACTGGACTATGGCTGCCAACAAAATCACCAATGCCGATATCCGATGATTAAAGGTCATCCAGGGATTATGTGATCCAAAATATTGCCCTTGACGTGACAAGAATTATTCACGTACTGCTGCAGTCCAAATTTCAAATTTTATTTCACTTAAGCATTTCTTTAAGGAATTAATATGTTCATCTATCTCATTTGATAATGAAATCACCATGTATTGTTATGTGAAATCCGATTTTAGAAAAAGCGCAGTAAACCGTTTACATAATAATCGAACCCTACATCGTGAATAATCGGTTTAATAGGGTCTATATTCGCATTAAAAATTATTAGGGCAGGCAAGGGCTCTCACATGGAATAGAATTGAGATTTGAAAGGTTGTGAGATGTTCAATATCGAACTTTTTAAAAACCAGATTAACGCTTATTTCATTTTTATTTCTATTTAATAGGGTTAGAAAATACATGAACTTCACATACATGCTAGATGATCGACGACATGAGCATTTTCTAATTAACAAATCAACCCATGCAAAGAATATTTAACACAATGTTGCACAAAGCAAGTCATATTTAAAATGTCCTTTAGCAATGTGTATAAGTCAACGTGATTCCACTTATAAACTGGTTTTCTATGCATTTAATTCTTCTGACAACAAAATATTTAATGTTTTTATATGAAATGCTGCATTAAAGAATTAATTAAATAATGGAAATTCTGTACATTTGCTGTACAACCTCGATGTTCAGAACACGGAAATGTCAAAGTTACCTCTTCAGAAATTCTACATGCACACTGTCATATTAACAAACCGTTCATAAACAACTCGGAATCACGGATAACTAGATGAAAACAGTGTTTTGACTTAACGAGGTTCTTATAACATAGTTGTTAGGGTCGTTTATATTAACTTTTCTATTTAACTATTTGATAGATATCGTTTTATAATTCGATTCAAAACAATGAGTGCATGGCATAAGTATATATAACTCAAAACGCACAAAAACACTCCAAACAAGTAGTCAGGCCCTAATTGCTCTAAAATGGCCAGGCCCTAATATATTTTTGTGATATTGTAGATGACAACTCTGATACACTTGTGATGCCAAAATATCTAAACAATTTTATTGCATTTGAGAATGCTTAAGTTTCTGGTATTTTTGTCCAAAGAAAACTGAAAAAAAACGTGTGATGAGTCAAAAGGCCAGTTTATTGATAGATTTTAATATTTGCCCCGTTGTCAGTACATTTTGATACAGCAGTTACCTGAGATGATCTGACTTTAGTGGTGATGCAAAAACTACAAACAATTCTAAGTCACTGGCAATTAAGATACCTAGATCGATATATCAAATGTTTTCGTATATCCACAATACCTATACAAATGTTTAAAATAGTGCAGACAGGTTCAAACTATTTTCAAAGCAGATAATGAAAACATGAATAACTTAATAAAAATACAATGTATCAGTCAAATCTTAATCTATTTGTTGTAAGATGCTAATATATTTCTATTCACACTTGTTAGCAAAGACGACGCATTGGTGTGGTTTATTTACGGTATTCTATGTCAGAATTTTAATGTTTTAAGATCTATGAGACATTAACAATATCATATTGATAATTGCTGAAAGATATATACACTGTTTATATATAACAACCTTTAATATATTGAATGCAGACCATTTGAACCTAATTAACATGTTCATTGAAAAATTAATTAAAAAAAAACACCACTGCATTTCTTTGGGTTTTATCATCTTCATATCTAATAACTAGAGCGCATCAAACCTGTTAATATAGGAGGCTAACAGATGAGGAACATTTTCAAATAAAGCTGTGTTCTTAACAATGGCATATTTTCGGATTATTTTGCTTTTTTGTTTCATTCTTGGTTGTAATGGACATCAAATAATTCTTGAACATATTAGTACTATATATATACCTTTCTCGTACGAACCGGATACTTTCCAATATGACGAGGGAGTGGCAGAACAGATCGCTGTTGAAAAGGAAAGACCTATACTCTATGCTATTGGTGAGACACATATTTTCATGTAAACATACATTATTCAAAATAATATTCAAAATTAGAATACTGTTGTAAATTTTATATAACATATTAAACAACATATCAACATATTTAGAAATGTAACTGAGTGGTGATTTAAATCAGTTAAACTCCGGTGTCACATCACTTTGTTTTTCATAAAATTATTATTATATATGGCAATACAGTTTACTCTTCCTTTTTCGGTCTACAACAATTAAATTACATGCATATTGGTAAAATATAGTTTAGATATAAGACGGAAATAGAAATGTAAGGAAAACCTCAACAAATAGTTTTTGTTAGTAGAACAAAAGCTTCCAAAATACTTGTACTAAGTCTTAGAAATACGAAATATACGTTAGAGGTAAAAACCGCCGTTTATTAAATGACCACAAACAATAAATATATAAAGTCTATGAATATGATTGTGAATATAATTATGTTGTTATCATTTCGTTTTTAATTTCACAGGGAATAACCTCATTCACGTCGTCAATTTTTCTAATCCTGATAATCCGGAACTAGTAGGACATAAGGAGGTGATACCAGAAGGAGAAGGGAGCCTTCAAGATGTTACATTTTGTAGGGTATGTATACATATATAGACTACTGTACATATATGTTCAAAAACGTAACACATTAAAATTATTGAATAGAAAAATAGATGCATATGCATAATATAAATACAAATCATATTTCCTTTACAAGTCACAGGTTTTATGATTTTTATTCATTTACATAAGCTTATTCATATCAGCAAGTCTTATTGTAAGGTTTATCTACCATTTGTTTCTCAATATTTTTACTTATTATGTTAAATAAACTCTCTCATGACATACAAAGATGCGGGACCAATGTAGGCCTACAGTTAACTATTTATTATGCATTGAATGGGGTTATATATCATGCGATTTTGAAAAGCAATAATAACTGGAAATTCAATCAAGCGCTACACTTGAACTGTCGCTTGTATTTTGACAAAAAGTCGTTCACATTTTGTTTGAGATTGTTTTACATTTTGCATTTATTCAACTTTAGAAAATGTGTTATGATAAACCCAATATAATTTGGACCCGTTTTTCTATAAGTTTTTGCAATGTAAATGAATTAATTACTTTTTTATCTTGATTTTTATCACGATTTGTAAAATAAAAGACAAATTGCGACATGTCAGTAGATTTGAACAGTATATCAACGTTTATATTATCAGTGGGTTTGCAAACAAAAATTATTTTGTGCGTGTCGCATACAATTCAAGTTAAATGCAATATATGTAGTTTTTTATATATAATATTACGTATTAACTGTACTAAAGCAGACAAGTGCCTCTTGTTTTTGGATATTTTTATAGTAAACCTGAGACATGATTTCCAAATAAGGGGTGAATATATTATGTTTTGATAAGCAAAATTACATTAAGATAGATTAAGAGACATTATGCTTGAAAAACAACATTATTATCTCTCACTGATTTCTTATTAATACAAATATGAGGAAAATATTTATTTAATTTTTAAAATGAAATATTAGATAAGTAAGATAGTAAACGATTTAGTATTTTTCATTATATTTCCCAAATATTAAAAGTTAGTATTTGTAAAAATCATGTATTGTGTTGCTGTTTTGTGTTGTATTTACTTGTTTTGCGTTGGGTGCATTTTCATGTGTTAAGTAGAACTGTCCATCTTGAAATTGAACGCTGTAACACAAATATAGACTTTGGTCAACGTTTTAAGTTGTTGGTATTTTTAAATTCAAATATCTTATTGCCTGTATTGATAGGTGTTTCAATTGTTTATTACATGATGTAGCTATTTTAACAATAATTTTACTTAATTAAGAGTAATCGTAACATTGGTTCCCGCCACGTGGCGAAAATTAACTTTCTTAAGATTGAACGATGTTTGATATCAATGTTTTATCCCATGTTACAAAGTAAATTTATGTGATCCATACATAACCATGTATACTTGTCATTAGAAATGTAGATATAGAAATGTTGTTTGAGAATGCGATGTAAGATTAACTATTTGATTGAGGTTCTACTAGACTATAGTCTTCTTGCACCGCGTCCCTAAACAGGGCCACTAGAGATATGGTTGAATTGGTTCGTTTCTTAATCAATTGAAAATAATGAAAAAAAATATTCATATATATGGTCTATGATTTCTACACCTATACCTAACATGCACAATAAAATAGCTTTATTTGTACTCGATTGGCTTGATGTAAATAACGAATGAACTTGAATTACATGTATACCTCAAACTAGGGATTCGTCAAAATCAAAGTAAAATCAAAGTAAACATTGAGGTGACGTGACGTTTAAAAAGCAAATCAACTCATATTAATAAAACATACGTACATGCATATATTTCTATATATGAAATAACACAAACAACTTTATATCACATGATTTACCTTTATATTTAGTGTCGTTCAATCTTAAGAAAGTTCAAATTTGTCTCATGGCATGAACTTATGTTACGATTTCTCCCTATAACCCTTAGATTTGCTCTAATTAGTCACATAATGTACCAAATAATTGAAACACCTATCCATACAGTCAATAAACACTCTGGATTTAAAATCACAACCAATTAAAAACATTAACCAAAGTTAATACTTAGCGGTTTATCGTTCAATTTCAAGATGGACATTTCTAGTTTTTGTGTTGTGTTTCTTTCTTTGCGTTGGGTTTATTTTTTGTGTTTGGTTCCTCTTTTGTGTTGGGTTTCTTTTTCATGTGTTGCATTTCTGGTTTTGCTTTAGGCTTATCATTCTTGGGGTGCGTTTATTGTTTTTTGTTTGTTTTTTTTGTGTTGTGTTTCATTTTTTTTGCGTTGTGTTTATGTTCTTATGTTGCGTTTTTTTTTGTGTGAGGTTTTATTTTTTGTGTTGTGTTTCCTTTTTTGCGTGAGGCTTATATTCATATGTTGCGTATTTGTGTGTGTAGTTTCTTTCTTTGCGTTGGGTTTATTTATCTGTATTGGGTTTATTTTTTGTGTGGTGTGTTTCTTTTTTTGCCTTGGGTTTATTTTCTTGTGTTGCGTTTATTTATATTTTTTGTGGAGTTTCCTTTTTTGTGTTGTGTTTGTGACGTTTCGGCAATCGTAGTTTTATATATACGTTCGCGCAACATAACTATTTAACTAAATTTTACTGGTACCTTATAATCCGTGTATCATATGAGACCCATCTTTATAACATATTCTTTGATAAATTTTCATCTGATTGCAAGTTAACTTGTACTACATAAATATGTAAATTTTGCTTTTTATCAAACCATTTCCTAAGGTAAGTTGTTGTCCAGAAATGTGTCTAATTTGACCCCTAGAGTCTACTTACTCAGTTTCCCTTGGGATATCCTGCTTTGTAAACATCTAGAATTTGTTTAACAATATGTTAAGGGTAAATTCATGTATGTTTTTTTTTAGAATTGGGTGGCTGTATGTTCAGCTAGACCGCTAAACAACATTGTATTTGTCTTTGAGAAATTTAACTCCGACATGAAACTTGTGCATGAAATTGCAGGTAAAAAAAAAATGCAATATGGTATGTTGCTTAGTTCATTGAAAAAAAAAAATAACGGGCCGTCCGTTAGGTACCTGATTCTTCACGTTTCCTTAATTTTTCTAGAAGACTTTGAATCTTGCATTTATATTTTTTTAATTTGTTTAAAAATATGAATATCATATATATACCATCTTTTCCGTCTAGCAAGTTCGGAATAAACGCAACCTTTATTTTCAGTCCCGTATGACATCGCTCCTATCTATCTTTAATAAACATTTGTCCATAGTCAGCTCGCTGCCCGACAGCGCCAAATTCACTTCGGACTGCAGCAAACTCGTTATAGCCATAGAAGGTTTGGTATACAACATGGGAGGAACCGTGGTGGATCCTGAGGGAGGAGTCATGGTCGCTGATTTCGGTCTACAAGGACCTGATGCTGATATAATCCCGCGCAACACATTTGTGGATTTCACCAATTTCAATAATGGGTGAGCTGTGTTTGGTCATGCGATGTACTTGCATGAGTTAGGTTTATCATTGTGCTGTTTTTTTTTAAATTTGAGTATAACTGAATTTAATATATAGTTATGCCTTATTTAAGTAGAAACATGCTTATGGATTTATTTTCAAATTTATTATTCGAAGGGTCATTGATTACGAGGCGTTGGGAGTGCGCAAGACGTACAATGGGCAGGGCACCGGCGATATCGCATCAACCACCTTTTCGCAGGATATGGAGCCCGAGAATATCGCGCTCAGTGCAGATGATGGTCTCGCATATATTACGCTTCAGGTAGCGAAGTCACAATAAATATGACATATTTTAGTTTAACGTGTTTTTTTAGCAATAATCGGTATAATCACGTACATATTGCACTTATATATGATAGTTTGTAACGCAGGCGCATGTTTATCCAATAACCTCTTGCTATGATAGCTTCCAAGAAAACCAAGACAATATCACCACACAATACAAAACTATGTGTTATAAACAAGTAAAATTATATAATATAAATAATAGTTTTATTCTTCCAGGAAAATAACGCGATTGCGGTGCTGAACCTTACCACTTTGACCTGGATTGACCTCTATCCACTTGGCACCAAGAGTTTCGCCGAAGGAAACGAATTCGGAAGCAAACTGGATGCGAGCGATCGAGACGATGGTACACTTTAAACATTTTAACGAGTTATCAATGAGTGACACATATTGAGTTAAGATACAGTATATAGTGCATGCATGTAATGTGTGAAATAATCTTGCATGTTTAATTAAACAACTCTAGGTTCAGTGTTATCCAATGGGAAAAAGTAATCACCTTTTCGTGGTAATGCATACCATCCATGTTTTGATATTCACCTGACTTTATAGCTTGTCAAGATCAACATTTACATCAATAAAATATTATTTGATGAAAAGTGCAATATTTGTAATTCCGATTCACGCTCCACTAAAAGGCATTGTTAATTCTAAACTCCATGTTGTCATTCATGATTTGTTTCAGAAATCAACATACGCCATTGGCCCGTACATGCTCTGTTCCAACCCGACGGAGTTGTTGCGCTGCAGTGGGAAGGAAACACCTATTTGGTAACAGCGAACGAGGGCGACGATCGGGAATACGAGGTCGATGACGTTGGACTGGATGAGGACTGGTTGGAGGCTGAAAGAGGCGATGGCATGTTTGCATGTATGTCATTAACTGATTTGATGAATAATCTGTATGCGTTTCTGCTTTATATTTCAAAATAACAAAAATATTATGATTATCGAAATATACTGAAAACTTATCCTATGTGATACCTTCTTCTATTTAAACCCACCGTTTTACTTATATTCCATTCACATTGCAGACCTCAGTGACTCGGTAGGGCCGGATGTAAGGGACATGCTGATGAATAACGCTCAACTAGGGCGCCTTAAGTTCAGTCTCTATGACGGATTGGACCAGAAAGGAAACGTTGAAAACCTGACGATCTTCGGAGGACGCAGTGTGTCTATTTTCAGGCAAGCAGTGAACCCGGTGGTGTGATGCATGTGGGAGTTAATTGAAGCTACATAATCTAATAATTAGTCCAGGTTTTTAAAAAGTGGCCAGCCTGAATCTCAGTTTTGATCGATTACACATATAAAGAGTTTGTGATGAGTGTTAAAATATAGTCACAAAGCTTTCATTCCTTTAACTGGCTCTACCTAATAACTACTTGCGTGTTTGATGGTTGTCTGTTTTCGTGAGCCCGAGAAAACAAGATACATAGCGGACGTATTTTGTTTACTCGACATAGTAAATAAATGGGAATTAATCAATGGGTAATTGTGGCAGGTATGTCTAGCAGCCATCCATCTTCTGTCAATCAGTATTAGAATTAAGCACACATTGAATTGCTCGGAATATACGTTTTAAAAGATGGGATAACAAAAACGAAACTACATGTATGTGATATGACGCACGCTATAGCAAAGAATATCACTGTTTTCATATGTGATATAAAGTGAGCCGAAATAACCATTGTCTTTTTCATTTATGAACATTTATATAAAGGTCTTTTATACATAGCATATGCGTGATATTATTCCAGAAATAAAACCAAAAAGAACAGACATTTCGTGACACACATTCTTTTGACCCTTTATGTTCCTCTAAATATATATTTACGCATTTGAAGATGATAAGAGATAGAGGTTATATGTAGTTTATATGAAGATTTTCCATATCCTTCTATTGATGCATAACACACTCCGAAGTTATTTTTGCAATGTTGTCGACGTGATATTGTCTGATCTCCCTTTAATTTTTGTA
The DNA here is from genome assembly GCA_001703475.1 of Hydroides elegans. Taxonomy (NCBI): domain Eukaryota; kingdom Metazoa; phylum Annelida; class Polychaeta; order Sabellida; family Serpulidae; genus Hydroides; species Hydroides elegans. The sequence goes on along the minus strand of LQRL01147953.1, from coordinate 14,507 downwards.
TATCTTGTTCTCTTTAAAAGATGTTATCCTTTCTTCCTATATGATTTGATTTGCAGTTGTTCTTCTATCGCCTCTTTATGATTAAATTCCCCTAGATTAAAAAAAAAAGTGCGATGTACTTATGCGTTGTCGCGATAAAATAGTTATTTATTGTGAACACCTACTTTAATATGTTTTTCTTCTCATGATTTTGATCCCCCGTACATAACAGCTACACTACTTACTTGATTTCTTTTTGCATTGTGATTTCTCTCAACATTGTAGAGCGGATGACATGTCCTTGGTATACGATACTGGCTCGATGCTGGCGGAGGAATTTGCGGAACTCTATCCCTTCGCGTTTAACGGCGATTGTAGTGACTCAGACGAGACGCCAAGTGAGTCACGGGACTCAAGATCCGACAATAGGGTAATAGAATAGGATACATGATTTATCTAAAAAAAATGTATTTAAACAGGAAATTATCTAATTGTTTTGATTAATATAACGATTTATGTCGCGGATGTGTTGCTGAAAAACAACGATAGTCAGTAATAATTCTCGATTCGGTTCGATATATAAGCAGTCCATATTTGATTCGAATTCGTTGCGAAGAAAATGGTAGGGTTCGGTAAACATTTAGATAATGGCCAAGGTCTAATCAGTCCATACTTAGTTTGATTTTAATTTTGTCACAATATAAGGGCCTTGAACCAGAATGCATTGAGATCGGCGAATTCCAGGATCAAACGTTGATCTTCGCTGGTTTGGAGCGTCCTGGCTCAATCGCCGTCTTCACCGTACACGACAAATCTTCAACTGATTCGACTCCCAAGCTCAGCCTCGAAAGCATCTACTTCGGTGTCGCGAACGAGGAAATGAATGTCACGTGGGGAGAGATGTATGAACAGCGTAAGGCCCACGTGCTCGAAGTTGAAGATCTTGTGTAAGTATTGTTAATTTAAAGACTTGTTGTCAAACCTTATAGATTCAAGTGGCTTTAGGAACCATATGTTACTACCTCTCCCTCGGTGATTGCCCCATCAGGCGGTCACCCAAGGCTCTGTCCCCTGTACGTGGTCATATCGCACCCATCTCGAGCCCCGAGCCCCTGCGAACACCCCCTTGATATTTCCGCCCATTAGATATGTCCCGAATGCCTTGGCCACACTGCAGATGTTAGAGTCGGCGACCGTCATAGTGTTAGATCGGGAGAAATGCGTCGTCGATCGTCGCCAACAGTCGGCGACGGAGTCGTGAGGGTGGCCACACTATGTAGATTTTTGAGTCGTTGACGATCGCCGTTTCTAAAATCGGCAGTGTGGCCTAGGCATAGAATGTAAAAATAATACTTTTGATAATGAATATCAGTAACTGTTGTGGCCGGACAGTGTTATTAAGGAATCAACTAACAGCTTTATTAGTTTAAATTGCAATTTGCCCTTGCAGTTCCGCCTACACCCGCCTTTACTTATTTTTGGTCATCAAACATCCGTTATGCCTTATGTTAAATGAAGGAAACGTCTTAGTAACACAAAGAAACCACATGATTATTAGTCTCTGTCGCACCCTGTCGTTCCATATAAAGCTATCCATGTTTCATCCTTATAAATAACAGAGATGATAGCAAAACCAACCAATAATGAGGTTCATGATTGAAACGCCCTTCATGTGTTTACCAAAAATAATAAGTGGGTTAAGCTTAAAGAAGATTCAAAGATGCTGCAAGGTCAAGCATTAAAAGGAATTTTATGTAACATATGAAGTTATTTTTGTTTCGTGATATTGCCCTCGCAATATCGTGACGTTCATGTATGGTCAATTACTGATGTTTTTATGATTAATTATTTTTTCCTCACGACGATGTCTGATTTGAAGCCGAATATTTTGAAACCGTTCAAATATTTCTATATTAGCTGAAGCAAGGCATTGTAAATCCAGGCAAACTGTTTACAAAAATACAAGGGCATACATGCTCAACAAATTAAATGCCTCCTCTTTGACGACGTTATTTCCGGGGACATCCAGGGACCATGTTTATGAATCTTTACATGGATATGGCAAATATCGAGCATTGTTTAACCTGGGGTTCATAAGCAATCTACAATTAATCTAAGAATCATCTAAGTTCGGGATTACTCAATGCTACTGTTTACACTGTAGACCATATGATCGAAAATTGGCGGGATTTTCAGAGATTTTTCGGATGTTTGGTCAACTTTCTCATTAACTGGGTTTAGCATTTAAATGGTTCTGATATTATTCTAATGGGCTTTTATCACTGTTCTTAAACACATAACGTTATTTCAATATCGATGCATGCGATCAAGAACATAGCCATTATAAATCTGAAAAATGTGTCTGTGGTATGATCGAAAAGTGGCGGACTCAAAGTAATGTAAGAATTCAGAGAATAAAATATCACAAAAGTGC
>LQRL01147953.1:2012-12084 GCA_001703475.1 Hydroides elegans | reverse complement strand
ATATTTCAATGCATTAAGTGTAGCAGAAATTATTTTCTAACATTATATGGCCTAACTTTGATCTTAAAATGTATCAAGGTAAAATATAAATCTCTTTTAACTGTAAAGTGCGAAGGACTAGTATATATGTATAAAAAATTAGTTAAACAACAAATTATAATGAATGTATAAGGTATAAAACATAGAAGATATAATAGTAATTGCTCAACCAACTATTCAAATCACTCTGAAATTCAGATTGTCCTTCGTGATATTAACAACGGTCTTTTCCACATGATCAGTCTATCTTATCGGGATGATATTACATATGTTCTTTGTAGGAAAGTATCCAAATTCATAAACGCATGTAAGCGGATGTCATAACGTTATTGTTCGTGCTTTTCAGATAAATAAACGTATAATAAGACTATGTAGGTCATTATTATATTAATGATTCACATCACGAGTTTCTTGAAACAGTGAATATCCATTTAGTTTTTTTTTATATTCTTAATCGTTTTGATGAATTTTATATGTTAAAACGATATACTATTGTAATTAAATCTTCTGTTCGAGTTTTATTATGTTTTGTGCATTTTATCTTTGAGAGCATCTTGGTCCGCCACTTTTCGATCATGCCACAGACACATTTTTCAGATTTATAATAGCTAAGTTCTTGATCGCATGCAACGATATTGAAATAACGTTATGTGTTTTAGAACAGTGATGAAAGCCCATTAAAATAATATCAGAACCATTTAAATGCTAAACCCAGTTAATGAGATAGTTGACCAAATATCCGAATAATCTCTGAAAATCCCGCCAATTTTCGATCATATGGTCTATCAAATAATAAAATATAGTCACTGTACGCAATGACCTGTATTCTTCCCCTTTGTTGAACGAGTAAAAGGACTGGCAAGGGTCACCGTGCTCAAACCATTGGTTTTGTCACGATTATCTCAACGACACACACTTCATTAAGACATCATTAACAGTTAACAGTCTTTAATTGCTGCTTACCTATAAAGACGCATGGCTTTTCACTGTGCTTTATGGTGTCGTTACCTTTTCAGTTTCATACCGCCAGAAAGGAGTCCAACCGCGCGCCCAATGCTGGTCGCCGCGGGCTCTGTGAGTGGAACGGTGTCTTTCTTCCACGTGACAGAGGGCGATAATGGGAGAAATGAGCTAGGGCCGCAGAGTGGAGGTAGTGTATGGACAAACCATAATGGAGTAATTGCGGGGGAAAGGAAATGTAATAAATGGCGCAAAAGAACGATGTTACAGTTAATGACCAGAGCCTAAAGTGGTTTCTTGAAGAATTCTAAATTACTTTAGCGGTTTATGAATCTGAGGCTTACTGAAATTCCTCGTAGAATCGAATGAAATCCTTAGCAATCCTCAGTTGGTATAGCTCTATATAGCCCTAGGTTACAATTTAACACCTTCCACGTCGTTGCAACGTCGCGACGAAGCATGTGTCGTAACGTAAAAAAAAACTGAAAATAGAACGTCCTTTCCACGTCACGTCCACAATCGACGTTTTACATATGACCATTGTCGAGCAGATATTTGATATTCGAATGTTTTTCTTATTCATATTTTAGGTTGGTGCCCCGATCTTTCCATCATCTTACTTCTTGTGAGCTTCGTGCAGATTGCTACTCGAATAAGCTTTTAATGTCATCAAAGGGCTAATGAAACTGAAACTATAGTGCACATGACAGTTGTTGTATTCGTAATTTAACTAAAATGTTTTTTTTTTTCATACAACATTTTTTGAAATCTGGATTGTGGAAGACATAAAGGTGTGGACAGTGGTTCTTTGCGTCTGCGTCTATGGAGTTTGAATTAAAATAGAAGTCTATATCCATTTATATTTAGCCGATGCAGATGTAAAGAGCCGGTGACAGCACCATAACGGTTCTAGGGAAAAAAATCTAGAACAGCTGTGTATGTTCATCTTCATATTTGGATATTAAAATGCGTGCTTATTATGTGAAATGTGCTTAAAACTCAAAGCAGGAAGAAACGTGATGACGTGTGACAGTAATGGACTCTGATGTTTGATTTCGAAATTATTAAATTACTAAGAGGCAAAACATTATTGGCGAGAATCGAATTTGACTTAATTTGATAAGAAAAACGTCCCTAATAACCTTTGACAAGAAATAATAAAAATTTAATGTAATACAATATTTGCAGTATTCAGTATTCCGACAAATGCATATTATGTGTTTGAAGTTGCATTGAGCAAGGAATGGAATTCCCAGTTTCAACGGCCGATATGGAGGTAAAATCATTGTTTTAATGAGCGTTTAGGGTAGACCCTACGTGAAAAATCGTTTTTAATCCTGTGTGCTATAGAGTTGTAAATACTTGTGCAGGACTTTAGTTAGAAATCATTAACATATCAGTAATGAGCATGTGTATTAGTTTTTTTTTATATATTTGTAACTTTCTTTAGTTTCAAATTGCATCGATTATATTGCTTTATATTTAGTATTAAATTTATGACGATGTTAGAAAATATCTTTTACAGTCACGTAAGTTCTACTAATTCACTCCTCCATCAGCGTGAAAACCATCGACATGTGAAACATGAACTCGCCAGAAAATCCTAGATAAAACCCGAGATGCCAAATATCCGCAATTCTAATTGTTTGCATTTAAGCAGGGCCATTCGGGGTCAGGCAAATATCTCACAATTGAAGGGGTCTGAGCAATCTGAGTTTCGTCTTTTAAACAGTTTGTTGCACCAAAAACAAAAAGAGAAAAACTAACGTTCCATAAAGCCAAACAGTGTGTGTGGAAATTGGTATCGATATTGCTATATAGGATAAGAGCTGCATAAACTGGATCAGCAATCACAATATTCACGTATTTCAATTAGCATCTTAAACTCATATTAAGTATAATTAGCACAATGTTGCACGTAGCCCTAGAATTGTTTCCAAAACCTACAACAACCCAGCTGCTCATGCACGCGTCTTGCTTTGGGTGTGTATACAAATACCTTTTTCAGTAAAATTATCTTTAAATTAGTGCGAAAATAGATCCGATTCCTCATTTTGTCACGTATTTCCCAGAAGGGAATTCTCTGCTCTTGGAATCATTTCAGAAAAATGAGTAATAAACTGCGAAAATGCGATTATAAAGCGTCCTGACTTTCCGTTTATTTCACGGTTACGTGATCCGACAGAGCAAAACATATTGCATCGGGTTAATATGACACTTGAACTACGCCATAAAGCAAAGACACTTCCTTCCTTCGCTGTCTGAGCAGTGTATTTGGACCGGAAATATGGTATGCCCAGGCTTTTGACACCGATTGAAGCATGATATGTATTGCTTGCGTTCGCCGAGTGTTTATCATCCTGAAAACCGAAAAACAGCTTACAAATAAATACGCTTTGCACCCCCTTGTTTGTACGAATTACGAAGTTGTTTGTGTACTCACACCTCTTACAACAAAACATATTTTTCAATGAATTATCGCTATCATTACAAAAAAAATCGGATTGAAACTTTGCACTAAGCAAGATAACATTATACCATCATTTGCATGTAAAGCTGCCATTTGAAAATATGAAAAAATTTGAATCGTGAGGCTGTGCATCCTGTTTATTAAACGCTTCCCCAACGCTGTCTTAATTCAAACTATGACACAAAAAAAGGAAAATAATCAATGCACTTTCATTTTACAAACATATCATGAAGTAAAATCAAATGTTCTATTTTCATTTTATTTGAGGCCAAAAATAAACTCATCCCTATACAGAATCTGTCATGAGCATAAAGCGCCACGACCTCGCTCGCTCATATTCCCCTTTGCTATGAGCTGATTAACGTTCACTATCAGACCCGAGGGGCGGAAAACTCTAAATTGAGTTGTTTGAGAAACAGGGCCACCCCGCTGACGTGGTTTGCGCCCGAGGACGCCCGACTAAATGCGTTTTAAGTTGCAGGCATTGAGAACTCATTTGAAGCGAATGAAAGCCGGTCAACTGCTAGCGTTTCTCTTAACAACCAGCGACGTCACTTCTCTCCTCGGAGCTGCTTTATTTGTTAGCACTTCATTGTGGGCTCTATGCTCAGATGGGCTTCATTTCCTCTCGTTGTTGCACAGGAGGGAGCAATCTGGTTAAACTTGGTTTAAAACTGATTTGCGACCAAATGGCTTCAGTCACAATGTCGTATGCGAAGCAGAACAAACTTTTTTTCAGGAAATGAAAAAAAAATAGTTTGACTTCGTGGTTGTTTTTGTTTTTGCAATGGTTTTTAACGTTCAAATAAAAACACGGATGGTTAATTTAATATAAGCGTGATGGCATTTTATCATCAATGCTAAATACTATTGAATCAAAGGATAGAGTAAGCGATTACAAATGAGATGATGTAAATGAAAAATAGAAATATACATTTAACAAATGAATAATTAAAAAAAAGGATAAAAGACAAGTTTTGTGTGACTCTTTAAACATTTAATTATAAACATAATGAATAACAATTATTAATTTATGATAAATGGATAATTCACTTCTAAGCATTCAATAATAAACACGGAGAAATCATGGGCTGTTCATTGAACAAGGATCCCTTAAAATCACCGGCTTTCGACGTGCGCGACCGACCGGATCGAAAGAGCGTTCACCACGACAACAAGTATTTCACGCAACGCCAAAAACAACTCATTCGTCAAACATGGAAGCGCGTCAGCGATCGCCAAGTGGAGACTGGCATCGAAATTTTCCTAAAACTATTCCAACTAAAACCCGAAGCTAAACGCTTATTCCCGTTTCGTGATTTAGAGGGTGAGGCGCTGTTATCGAACTCGCTGTTTCGCGGCCATTCCATCCGTTTCATGTTTGCCATCGGAAGCACCGTCGCCCATTTGGATGCACTCGACATATCATGCGCGCCCACCTTCATACTTCTCGGTCGCAAGCACTTGTGGATTGGTGATTTCCTTTCGTCAGGATACCTGGAAGCCTTCATCGAATCCGTGGCGTTTGTGTTTGACGATTTGCTGGGAGAAAACGAACATGGCGATGTATACGATGCCTGGCAAACCGTGTTTAAGTTCGTGGTTGGGAAGATGATTGAAGGATATAAACTGGCGTTGGAGGAGGCTCAACGCCGACGCATTGATAGCAACTCTGAGACTGATAACAATCAAACATCGAAATCTACGCCACATGGTTATAAGAAAAGGTCACTTCAGAGCGATCATGATAACCATGAGGTACCAGCTACATATGACCATGGAAAAGAGGATACTTCAAACGCATATAGCAAAGACGTCACGGAAGGAAAGACGTCACGAGACGCAAAAGAACCATCAAAGTTAGGGCCTCTCTTCAACCATGGTTCATCACAATCTCCATCGCCTGACTATAACCACGACATATCACATATGGCCTGCAATGAAAATCAAAGGGACACTTTTGAGGCGGCGCTTACAAATGGAACTTCTAAGGCCAGCAAATGTCCATATGAGCATGATAGGCAAGAACTGAGTGCGACGGATAGTCACACAAGTGAACAAACGAATCCAAATAGTCCAAATAAAATAGAAAATGAACAAAATCATGGGACGAATGCAAGTGAATGCAATGGCCAGGTGGATCTCGTATCTGATACGCATTCCCAATACGACAATAGCTGACGTGCTTATATATGAGGAAAAACTGTCATTGATACTCAAATTAAAGATGTTTAGTCATTATTCTCTATTTGAAAAATTGGTCGATCAATAACAATAATGAGAGATTAAATATAGATGATGGCACAGAAAATGAGTAGAAATAACATACTGAATATGTTATTTTCACCTTTTCACAACCGTATGCACTTTGCAACTAGAATACAATATCGACACGCATTTTGATATACTTTTTATCAGTACCAGGTTTTTTTATACATGCGGATATCTATTCTTAACTGCAAAACTACATTTCGACATCCTATTTTTAAATATATCTAACACTAGACTATTTATAAACGTTATATATCTAATAAAAATATTAAAATTTTGCTTACATTGTTTTCTTTTTAAACTTTCAAGTGTATATTTGTACAACCAATCTATTCTTCCATTTTTTATCAATTCCTTAAAAAAAAGTAATGGTGCAGTTTATAGTATAATTCTATGTAGTTTAAAATATCGAAATCATTACGCGTCCCAAAAAGAAATATAATGTTAACTAATACTAATAACGACACACAAATCACTCATCTAATGCAGCTACATATCTCGTTAATTTCATATGGCACTAGCACTATCAAATAAATATGTAACGAGAAGAAAATAGATCTGGTATTAAGATGAATGGATAAAAATTGAAGATCGCGATCGCCGAAATATCGATAGGCCATACCATTTATCATGATTATGACTTGATATTTAATGTAAAAGCTACGAAAAACAAGCACTATTCTTTTGTGGTATCTGCTTTAAAGCTCGCAAATGTTATCTTCAGTGCACTTTATCATTTTTTATAGATTCCCATTTATCTTGTTAAAATGTCAAAGGCAATAAGCGTTTTTTTAACAATCAAGCTTTATCTCTTGTAGCATGTACAGTTTATTTATATTCAGGTTGTGTTATTTGTGGAACTAGGTAGCTCAATACAGGTTTGTGTACATGATTTAATACAGAATGAAATTATAACGTTTGAAGTAGTGTGTCCAATTTATTGTCATAAATAAAAATGAATTAGTTTTATCTAAGCGCGGCGATTTCAATGTACTACAATCTTCCTTAGTGCTAAAAATAGAATATATTACTTATATAGAAGCAATATAAGCTGCATAATATGGGTGAATAAGGACAGAAGCAATTAGTCGGACCATATACGATCAGTCCAACAAGTTTTTCTTTTTGTAATTAGACTTGTAACAAGAACGTCTTTTTTATATTTAGTTACAGTGGAAAATGGACTCGACTTCCTGGGATATAATGTCGATTACCATGATTGCGATTAGAAAGATTCTTGCACATTCCTATAAAGTTTACATTATTCTATACTTTCCGGAGATCCTAGCGTGTTTTAAAAAGAAAACAAAATAACAAATTGAAATGTATCCACAGTGATCGTATGCTCCTGAATCCAATCTAATTCTAAGCGTACGTCAATGCCCGAAATCGATACAAAACAGTGGCAACAACACAACAATTAGCGAAATGTCGGGTTCGAATACATCAAGAAAAGAATGCGTTTATGCTGGCTGAACTTTGGATAAAGACCCCGTGTAGCAAAAATATCCTGAAATCGGGCCTGTCTCTTTGCTTTACACGAAAAATCACTCACCGAATGAAACTTCAAAGGGTTATTGAACCTAAGCGAACCCCTCCAATGCTTAAACATGCCCCTGTTCCAAAAGCCGTGGGTGCCGTTTGGTTTAATCGAATCCAGTTGTCGTTACTCTTTGCAACAGTGAGAAAAATACTTGCAATTGGTTTCAGAAATACCATAGAACCTAGCAGTTCACACTCCACTCGCAAGTTTACGTGAGTCGACGGAGATCTTGTATTTTTAAAGATCACTTTAGAATCGAATACTATATTCGAATGAATATTTGTCTAGGGGCCTGGCCATATTGAAAGCTTTTTCGAGCATTTCAGAGAAAACTATTCCTTAGGGGAAACCAAAATATGGACATGCTTTTAAAAACGCACCGACCGTTTAGGTAGCGTTTTGACTTTTCCACCAAGAATACATTGGCCGATAGTCTTTGTTAGACAAGAAAACCTTGAGAAGGCTTCCAATGTGGCTAGGCCCCAACTCATGCAGTCATGTTCGCAACATAAAATTCTGCCATTTTTCTTGGTTGAAGGGGACATCGTTATAGTTTTGAATGCAAAACATACTCAAATATATATCATGCATGAGATACATAAAAATGAGTAGGTCATCATTTTGGATGATGGCTCGACAGGTGAACTATCCTCAACATCTTGCCTCATCATCATCAGTCATAAAAGTCACAGAAGCAGTAATATAAAAGCAATCTTTTTTTAAATAAGCTTTGACTTTCCCAGACAAAGGATAAGATGTTAATATATTTTTTATATAACCAATTAGGGCCTGGCCACACGGGAAGCTTTTTCCAGCGTTTTTGTCAAATTTCGAGCGTTTTTAAGCGCTTCGAGCGTTTTTGTGGCCACACGACAGGCGTCGAGCTTTTTTTACTTGAGAATACTTCCATAGGCATATATTAAATTTCGAACAACGACATAGATCTATGAAATCTGCGCAAAATAAAGTTGTTATAAATTCATGTCCTTGCAAGTCATGTCCTCACAAGTTAATTGCATTGGTTTAACTTCATTTGAATTTTCGATGATATAGATACTAATGTATATCCCAACTTTCACAAATAGACATAACATCGAAAGGAACCTTCCCCTTTATTTATTTTAAGAGTTAAAATTAATTTAGATTCTCTTAATCTGTTTACCTGTAAAATTCTCTTAATTTGTTTACCTGTAAAATCTCCTCTTGATAAGTTTGTCACAAAATCTCTATCCAAACACTATTTATTTTCGTGTCATAAAAGATAATGTAGAATCATCCCGCACAAAATTGACCATATTTCCGTTTCTCTTTAATATAATATTTTTTCAATCTTCCAAATTTTAGAAGAGTCTCTACTTTGAATCAATATCAAATCTTTGCTAGAATCTACAGCCTAGAAACTAGACCTATAGGTTCTATGAACAATTGTTACAAGTATGCACTGCTTTAATGGTACATTTATACGAATTTAGGTGTAGAATAGAAGTTCTATAGACTTCTACTGAATGACAATATTATGATTTAAATGCTAAAGGTGTCGAATAAGCACATGGACTTTCGGAATAGAATAGTGATTGTTTACATCAATATGTTAATATGTTGATTAAAACTGCATCAAACTTCTATGATAGATATGTACAATATAGTATAGACTTCTATCTTCTTGATTCGATCGATCGACGTTGAAACATTGGAAAAAAATTGGTAATGTAGACTGTACAACAAATAAAGGTCATAGCCTATGTGTGAATTTATAATTAAACATGAGAAATGATTTATTGATGAGCGTTCTAGGATAATATTCCAACATCAAAATATCTTTAAAGGACAAAAAAAATCTTCATGCGCTTTAAAAAGCTTGGTGCGTTTTTAAAAGCGTGATGCGGTTTTAAAAGCGTGAGATTTTTTTTGAAAAACGGCTTGCTTTTTCAACAAAAATCGTCGAGCGTTTTCCTTTTGTTGACATTGGTTTCAATGGCAAATATCTATTGTCTAAATAAAACAGCTTGCCGTGTGGCCACAAAAACGCTTGCGGTTTCAACAAGCTTTTTTGAAAAATGTTTAAGTCCTACAAAGAGTATATAAGATAAAAAGTTTATTAGGAAAAAAAGCTGGAAGAAGCTTCCCGTGTGGCCAGGCCCTAAAACCTGAGGTGCAATTGGTCTAGGCTCTTTATTCAGTTTTTTTCCTGAACAGTTCGGTTATAAGGCGCCGTGAACGGGCACCTTCCTACACTGAATCCGTTTTTGCAAACTAATTAGCCAAAGTTCTCGGGAATTAACGTGAATGAAGCTTCTGGCGATATTCTAGAATCTGAGAAAATAACGGCTAAATATTCGATGTTATTGTTTCGTTTTAAACTGATTATGCCGACAGGCAATCAATTAACACTTATCAACGTTGGCGAGCTTTACGTTTTCCTTTAGTATAACAGTATAACTGGTATAAAATGTGTGAATTTAAAGAAACCCCTCATAATTTAGAATCTTTCCTCTAAACCACAGAAGAGCAACTCATGCATATTATGTTTTTGATAACGCGTTGGTATATCAAAACACATTTCTTTCTTCACATTCAATTATTTCCTATATCCGGTATACGATGCTGTTGTTGAAATGCTGAATAACAATCCATTTTTGATCACGGTCCATAATCTTATTGCATAATCATATTTGTACTTTGGTATCTATCAATGATTTCAGAAGTCAGACCAATCTATCCATTCAAATATATAGTGTACTCATGAACACTTCTTGTAAATATTCAAAATACCATAACCTATATCAGCA
>LQRL01147942.1:4913-21820 GCA_001703475.1 Hydroides elegans | reverse complement strand
AAACCCCCCCCCCCCCCCCCCCCTACCCCCAAAGAAAGAAAAAAAAAACAATATTTTGATGATTTTATCTTAAGAAAAATTTAAAAAGCGAAACGAGATGAGTTCTTACTAGAAATGATTATCTAAAACAAAATCAGTTTTGAATTGATGCAATATTATTATCCTTATTCTCGCCGAATCACTTTATGCAAGGACACATAAGAAAGATATCTCCAAGTATGTCAGTTGATGGTCTTGACCTAGAATGATACATAGAACGCCTTGTTGCTATAATATATGATGACAATTGACTATTAAAACAAACAAATAACAACGATAGTAATTGACATAGAAAACGGTCATTTTGTGCCATATCTGGGTCGAAAAATGTTGCACTGATCAGGCACGCGGATGTCACGTATACTTATATTCAATTTATCAACTGGCTCGAAATGCGTCAAATGGATTAACAACATTTTTATTGGTATATGCAAATCATAATTGTTTTGCATTTATCAAAATGTAATATCTTCTTTATTTGTCCGAGTATCACCGTCAAAGTTTAACAAAAAACTCGAATGCCTAAAAATAAATTGGTTTAACCTTGGTCGCGCATGCGTACCACTGATGGTACTATCGAAAACAGAATTATGCGCTTACTTATTGGCGCACACTCGCTCGTAAATGCAACCCCTCCAGGTTCTATTCGTGGATTGAAATAAATGAGATTACGAAAGACACAAACAATTAGAAAAGACTTTATGGATATTTTGATGGCATTCAATCAATAAATATTTATTATCTTTAAATATCTATAATTTCTATACCGTAATGTGCATAATTTTTTTATGCACATAATTTTTCCATGTTTTTGTAAAATAGCTGGCAGTTTCCTATTTTTTTCAACGAAAAAGGGTTATTCCATAAAGTATTAAAATAAAAGCCTGGATCTTCTGGAGAGATTATTTTGAAAAATAACACATTTGTAATTGAATACTCCATGTTTTAACGTCAAACGTATTAATGCGAAGAAAATCTAAATACGGACATGATTTAAGATTTAACACCTAATTTTAACCTAGAGAAATAGAATACAATGAAATATCATAAAAGAATTAAGTTTCTTCATTGACATGTTGCTATTATTTGATTTCTTAAAATAAATTGAATGCATTTTTGTTACCATCTAAGTCAAAGAACGAATCTAGTAAAATTGATATACAATATATAATTTATTTATTTTCTTTAATTTTTCTACTTTTTGTTTTTTGTTACCAAAACTTATCAAACTAATATGTTTGTTAAGGAATGTCAAATCTCAAAGATTGTTTGGGTGTGTCCAATTTTGTTTGGGGACCCAGTGCAAAGTGGTAAAGTGCACGCATGAGGATGTCACAGGCCCGAGTTCAAACAGTTTTAGTGATCATGATCAGGCCACATTTCCCCAAATGACGAAGGGGTATGTTTGCTTGATTAAAATCACATATGATTTGGCTTTATATTTGCAGTTTAACTTGTATTAATATAATCGAATCCTCACTCATTTAAATGTATAGTCGTGTTAAACTGTTAAGGAATCGCTAGAACAGTGATAATCTATTTTCATAATTTATGTCTTCCTGTGCATTTTGTCGTTGTTTTAACACTAAGTGATCGAAGGAAGATCATTGGGATCTTTTTGACCTAAATATCTATAATGACCTAAATTACAGTTGAACTATAGCTAAGTTTTCGATCACATGATTCTTTTCACATGATGTTATTGTGATCATTGTCTCAAGTATTATTTCATTGATAAATATATATCTTGCCCTAGATTTCTAGACATGTCAAAAACTCAAGACGATCGGTTTTGGTGGACATCATGTTAGTAACGTACATTTGTAACGCATGAAAACGTTTTCTATTTGTTCAGTTACGATTAAAAAGACGAAACATTACGATTAAGCTCATTTCGCAATTATACTTCTGGATAAACAATGTTTGAGAGAAATAGAATTTCTTGAGCGATTCATAGAGGTAAGCTGTTGTATTTATTTTAAACTTTCAAAAACATTGATAATTGAAGGAGGCCGTGCAACCATATCTTAAGTCGACTGAACATTTTCGCGAAAATGTGTCACATCATTATAGATCAATGTTAAATATTTCGATTGAACTATAATTTCATCGTTTGACCACTTTTGACTTATATGAATGACCGAGTTCAACACATTCAATGCCTCTTTTTCTCAACACCTGAGGAAGGGACTGAACACAATGCTGCACAGAGCCTTTCAATAATTATTTACGGGGAAACGATCCAAGTAAACATAATGAATAACAGTGAATATTCATTTATTGAACAAAATCTTGAAAAAATGTGAGCATAATAATAGTTCAATTTACATTACAACGTCAAAAAGTTATATTTAGAGCAATGTTACGCAAACCATTTCAATACAAGTTAATATCTAAAGTATACATGTTATTTTGCTTTGAGCGTCATTCAAATTTGTAAATGCCGTTACCCATTAGAACGGTAGTTTTTTTGTTGCATCTTTATTACGATTTATTTCATATTTGTTAATTGTATTGATGTTTATACAATGACAATTCATTCAGTCGTGCTTTATCTAAGTTCATATAATTCATGTTGCAGAAAAGCAGATACCGACAGTTAACTTTATTTAGCAGGTATGTTGATATTATTACTTTGACGCTGAATATCTACTAAATTATGTTAATTTTATCAAGATGCAAATACGTTTATTTATTGTGACATATTCTCCGATGGTAACATTCGCGAATAAAAAACTTAATCCTCAGCGCATTTGACAATGACCTCAAGCTTCATGCCTTTATACATATACATCGATTAAGTTTTCCTCTTTAATAACTGCTATACGAGGACGAATTATTATTGAAGGGCTCTGTGCAACATTGTGTTCAGTCCCTTCCTGACGGTTTGAGAAAAAAAAGTCATTGAATTTGTTGAACTCCGTCAGATATATAAGTCGAAAGTGGCGAAACTATCCAAGTTAACATAAAGAATAACAGTAAATATTTATTGAACATAATTTTGATAAAATGCATGCATAATAACAGTACCATTTACATTACAATCTCAGAAAGTTATTGTTATATTTAGATCAATGTTACGCAAACCATTTCAATACAAGTTAATATTTAAAGTATACATGTTATTTTGCTTTGAGCGTCATTCAAATTTGTAAATGCCGTTACCCATTAGAACGGTAGTTTTTTTTTGTTGCATCTTTATCACGACTTATTTCATATTTGTTAATTGTATTGATGTTTATATAATGACAATCTATTCAGCCGTGCTTTATCTTAGTTTATATAATTCATGTTGCAGAGTAGCAGATACCGAAACGAAAAGGAACTGGTTGACAGTTAACTTTATTTAGCAGGTATGTTAATATTATTACGTAAACGCTGAATGGATAATAAAAAATGTTAATTTTATCAAGATGCAAATACGTTATTTATTGTGATATTTTCTCCAATGATCACATTTGCCAATAAAAAAAACCCTCAGCGCATTTGACAATGACCTCAACGTGCATACCCTTGTACATATACATGTTTTAAGTTTTTTTCTTCAATAATTGCTATACGAGGACGAATTATATCGAATCCGCAGAAAATCAAGATTAAATAAGAATTAAAGTGACAAATGACAACGAAATGTTTTTATTTACATGTGGTACAAATAGAAGTGTTGAAATATTGTTAAACTACTTTTTTATAATAAGCTGTTGAACCTGACTTATTTGAAATTCAATAAAAACATATATATTTCACAAACCTGATTATCAAGTTATCAAAAGTATATTATAGACGAACTCACCTTAGAAATATAACCATACATTCAAAATCACTACGTTTAAAGCATAAACGCAATAAATAACAAGCATAAACAAGTCCAAAAACTGCAACAAAAAAAAACAAGGCGCGCGCGACCTTTCGAAAATCGATGGTCGCGCAGCGGAACAACAGTCGTATAAGCGAGCGCGCATCCACTAAGGTACCCCCTGAGGAATAGTCCCTGTTACATATTAGTACCACATTTTTAAAGTCAATGTTTATCTTTCAACGAAAATATTTGAATAGTACTAGTCCTAGACAAAAATGCACACAAAAACACAATAACTAGATTAGCTATTTCACAATGCAGGGGTGCATCTTAATGCAAAATCGATAATATCACTAAAATATAAAACAAAATACAATTAACTAGATCAGGTAGTTGACAATGCACACTTTAATGCACAATGACCGATCGCGCAAGCATGATATGAAACCATGACACACGCGCGGGCAAAATGACTTTTACGCGCCTCACTCAATTTGAATATAGCGTTAAAAACGTTAATTATCGAAAATTTTTCTTTGATAAATTTACATTCGGCTTAAATCACACTCGCATAAGAGAATATAAGAGAATATTGTGATGGTTTGAGGTGTATTTAAGTTTAAATTACAAAGCTTAGTTAACGTAAGTAACTCATTTGGTTGGATGGTTTTAATCTTATTAATGATTCTTTTCAACACACCATTACACTGATGTACATTTTTAAAAAAAAAATCGAAAATCAAATGCGTTGCGTTTTTTCCTTGATTAGATCTATAAGGTTCGGTTGGTAGAGGGAAACTTTATTTTTGCTCATTGTCAACAGATTTGGCAGCCATGCAACACCATCTTCTGTAGAGAAAAGACTAACCCATCGTCAATAATGTCCGAAGCTACACCTGGTACGCGGCTCCGGTCGGCCATAGAGGAACAACATGCCGTCTTCAAAGAACGGTTACAAATGCTTGTAACACGACTTGAACTTACCAAGTTCTTTCCGGAGAGACTATCACTGCAGGAGGCCATGGCCATAGATATTGCTGACGACGGACCATTAACAGATGAGGCGCTACCATGGAAACTTCTTCGAGGTATTATTATGCTTGATAGCAGTGTAAGAGACATTGCAAGTGTAGACTCAAATCCATTTACAAGCGCCGAAAGTAGCTTTGATGATATAGACAAGTTATTGGGTGATTCAACCAAAAACACCTCCTGCGATAAATTACATCCGACAGATGTTTTATTGTGTACATTTTATTGTTGTTCGTATGAATTACGACAGGTTTTGTTCGAAAAACTATTTTTGTGTAAAATATCACTTCCGTTGATCGTTCAAAATACTTTCCAAAAAGGGTTGTTGTTCAATCTATGGCCACTGCGCAAAGTTGTTCTAGAATGGTGTAACTTCGAGGGGGAGTCATTTGAAGAACTAGGAATAAATGCACCGACTTGTATAGTCGGAACAGTAAGACTAGGGACACTTACTGAATCAAAATCAAAAATTTTGAATGGGTTGATTTCAGATGGTCAAACCCAAACATTTTATAACAGATCCTTAAAACACTCGAATGGCCGGAGATATCTAGATGGGTACATTGATGGAACATGGTTTATTCCTTCACAAAATGAAGAAATGAATCATGTTTCATTGTTTTTGAACCTCAGAGGTGATGCGTTAGAGCACGAGCATCAACTCGACTATGTCGCATCCTTAGCATCTATAGTTATAATTATGGTAGATATGAAATATCTCTCTGACAAGCGAGCACTGGATTTAATTGGATCATTAAAAGCAAATTCCAAGAAATGGCTCACAGTTATGTTCAACCATTCTCAGCTCAATCAAGTACATATAAAAGCTATAATCGAAAAGTACAGAGAGAACAATGGAGATTTGCAAACCCTTATTAATGCAATGAAAGTCCCCGAGTCAAATGTGATTGGAAATCTGAAAGACAAGCTAAATGATGCAATGAAATCGACAGATACAACTTCGCTGAAAAGTGCCGTTCGATCCACTATAAAGGAACATATTTCGATTGATGAAGACGATGAAGACTGTCGTTCTGGAAGGAAGATGGCCCTGGAATTTTTGAAGACTGTGGAAACTGACACGTTGATTCCGAGAACGAAGGTCTTGCCTCTACATGGCGAGACTTGGGCTAAATACAGCAAATTATTAAAAGACGAAAGGCGTTTTCTTGCCGAAACCGACGTTGAGGGCTCATTATCAAGGAAAGACAAGATAAAAGAAGAAATGAGAGAGCAGCGCGAGCTTCAAAGGAAAGCATTATCGACATCGATGAATGCAGTGCGGTCTTTTATCACAAATATAAGAGATAACTTACAAAACGACAAACTGCTATATTTCTTTTTGAAATGGTGTCAATCAAAGCTTGACGATCGTTCAAGGAAGGTGCTACCCGAGCTTAATCAAAGCCTTATGAATGCATATAGGAAACTTAGGACCGAAAAAGACAAGAAAGATCCCTGCAAGGAAAAACTAGAATCTCTGACCGCAGAGGTAGAACAATGTGAACGTGATTTGAACAACAAAGCCCTTGGCATAGAGCATGTGTTTAGAGAGCTGGGTCAAGTTTATGAATGTGTGATGTATAAAAACAACATATGTACAGATGTTCCACTTGTAAATGAACTACCCGATATCATGGCAAAACTTATTGTTAAAGGCCACACTTTTGAGATTATGGATGGAGATGTGTCAAATATACCATCTGCATGGATAAGAGATGTATTTGCAAGTCTGAGTAGGATTTTACAAGACAAGAAAGTTTACGTTGTCTCGATTTTAGGCGTTCAAAGCTCTGGTAAATCAACATTGTTGAATACAATGTTTGGAATTCAATTTGCAGTGAGTGCAGGGCGTTGCACCAAAGGAATATACGCACAGTTATTACCGGTCAAAGCAGGAATCGCCGCAAAATTCAGATATGATCACATATTGATTGTGGACTCAGAAGGACTTAGGGCGCCAGAATTAAGTTTTTTGAAGCAAGCCCACGACAATGAACTTGCGACTTTATCCCTGGGGTTAGCAGACGTCACAATCGTGAACATCAAAGGTGAAAATACGACAGAAATGAGAGATACACTCCAAATAGCAATGCACGCATTTCTTAGAATGAAGATGGCTGCCAAGTATCAGAAGCATAAACAGCGATGCATATTTGTCCACAACAATGTTTCGGCAATCAAGGCTAAAGATAAAATGAGTAATGCACAGAGAAAACTAGAAGCTACCTTGGATATGATGATAACTGAGGCCGCAAGCCAGGTAAAATGTGAGGAAATACGCAGTTTTCGAGAGGTACTAGACTTCGATATAGAGAAAGATATTTGGTACCTATCTGATCTTTGGCGAGGCGACCCACCAATGGCACCAGTCAATCCCGGATATGCACAACAGGTAGCAGATATAAAAAGGAAATTGACAAAAGAAATGCCTTCAACAATTTCGAAAGTGTCAGATATCAAACTTCGAATCTTAGATCTTTGGGATGCAATTCTTGCAGAAGACTTCATATTCAGCTTTAGGAATAGCATTGAGGCAAAAGCCTATGAAAATTTACTCAAGACGTTTCTAGAAGTTAAACGCAAGCTTAGCATGACAATTATGATCTGGGTCAGTGAAATTGCCATGAATCAAATAACAAATTGTAACTCAAGGCCGAGCCTCTCCGATCAGCGCAACCGTACGGTGCTGAATCTTCAGAGAGAATTACAAACACAAACTGAACACGCTAAAGAGAGGCTCGCGGTTTATTTTGATGAAGGGGAATACAGAGAAATCACAGTTCAATGGAAAACAAATAAATTGAATGAGCTTGAGTTATGTCGGGACGAAATACAAAAAGAGGCCATGCGCAGAATCGATACTTTTGTTGGTGTACGAAAAATGGATTTAATTTATCAATATGACATTGAAAGCTTTGAGAAAAAAATCTTACAGAAATCTACGCAGATTGCTGAAACACTTCGATCAAAGGAACTTTCAGACAGTGAGTTATCAACTAGATTTGAAAAACACTGGACTGAATGGAGTTCTGAAATTCCCCAAGACGATCCTACGCCACCTCAAATTACAAATGTAATGGTCCAAACTTTGACAGGTGTTTTTGAAGCCAACCTACCGATTCTTATGGACGAGTGGGACAGCAAACCGATCGATTACTACACTAATAAGGATCAAATTCTACTTACGCAATCAATGGAATTAGAGGACATCAAGTTAGAAGATTTTGCAACAAAAGGCACATGGGAAACATTAAAGTACAATTTCAAAATGAATAGAGAAGAGGTAAAAATGAGAGTTTTGGATAAATCAAAGGAGATATTAGCAGCAGTACAGCCACACTTGGACGAACAGGTAAGAGGTATACGTCCCTTTCAAGCAGAAGATGTAGACGAATTAGTTAGAATCGTGACGGAACGTATCGCTATCAATAACAACGACAGTCAATCTTACTTCACAATGAGCCCTCTTTTGGAAATAAAGCTTGCATTGCAGGCATGTAGGGTAGCGTACCCTTCGTATGTCAGTCATCAAAACACATACCTAAAACGACATGGGATCGCATCCAAAATAAAAGAGCTGAAACAAATGTGTTTCAATTTCTTTAAAAATGCTGTAGAAAACAGTGCAATTGAAATCCAAACAGCAGACATGTTTTGCGATCTTCTGAAAGCCCCCATTAGGCACACAGTAAATGCACAAATGACGGAGAGGATAAAGAGTCACATGGTCGAATCGTTCGGTACAAAACATGCTGTTATTGTAAAGATATTTGAAGACTTGCGAAAAGAAGACAACTTTCAGAGCTACATGCGCTACATACGCGACCCTGTGTCTTATGTCCATTCATGGCTGATCAAAGAGGTCGAACGAGTATGGTTCACGATACAATCCGGAAAATCAAGATTTGGGGATACGTGGTTAAGTATAATGACAGAGAAGACATGCAAATTAGCCTCTGGATTAGAGACAACATCTTCGACACTCCAGAGCAACCAACCTTTGAAACCATGGCTAGACGACTACCGAAATGAAGTGGCTAAATATATTCCAATACCAGCTGAAACGTTCAAGACGATTGAGGAAACTTGCATATCAAACGCAGATTATATGAAAGAGCAGGTCATTCAGGGCATACCAATAATACGATATGCGTTAGATTGCGAATATAGCGACATCTCATATAAAGACTTAGTTCATATACCATATGAAGAAATAATAAACGATATATGGGGATGTAGAGAGCAGTGCCCTTTCTGCCGCGAGCCTTGTTGTGATACCAGCAAACACCACTACCCAGGAAAGGACCATACGTGTATCCAACATAGACCAGAAGGAATAATTGGATGCGCTTGGGATGGGTCTAAAAAGTTAGTTGTGGAAACATGTAGCTTTATCGTACAAAGTAAAGCAAAGTTTTGGTGCTCGGGGGGTACCTGTCATAAGAAACCTAATTACCATAAGTCTCGAAATTACAAAGATCGATACAAAGAATGGCATATTCAACCCTCAGCTGATGCTGATTCTTCAAAATACTGGAGCTGGTTCATGTTCAAATACCAAAACCAATTAAAAGAACACTACAACACACCTGACACGGAAATACCGAATTCATGGTCCCATATAACTGAGGAAGAAGCCATACAGAGTCTCTATCGTGCGTAATGAAAATGATTCTTAGCAGAGAAACAGATGAGAAAAGTTACTTAAAACGAAAAGCTTATCCTTAAATCATTTAATCATTGAATATAAGTACCATTTATAAACTGTGTAAATACAGACGCATTTATAGTCCATATATGCTAGATATAAGATTCATATATATAGGAGTTTTAAATTTGATAGAGACCCATATATACAATAACAAACGAAAACGTAATCTAAGAGCAAGAGAAATGCTGCCATGACAAATAAGTTTCGTACTATGTTATACATATGTGTTATGCATAAACATGTATGTATGTGCAGTTTAAATGATGATTACACAGCCATTTGATATCCTATATATATACTTATATTATACATTTAATTTGAAATGACATAATTTTATATGCATTTCGGGAAGTTGCTTAGTATATACCTGGGTAAAATAACTTTTCGGGTGATAAGTTTCAAGAATCACAAAAACATTAAAGTAAATGATGATATTGGATATAATATTTGGTTGATTTGATTATGTTAAATTGCTATATACGCATCATTAAATAATCACGCTATATGAGCTTTGGTTTATATTGGTTATTTCATTATAAAATATAATACAGATACATGTAAAACAGTGTTTTTTAATGTTAATAAAAGTATCACCTCTCATGTTTATAATCGTTTTGTTTAAAAAGGAATGGTTGAAAATACAAGTACCTTAAGCTTAGAACACATGTGCATGAACATGTCTGGTAATCATAAAAAATGTTTAAAGGCTTGATAAATGACAAATTTATATAGCAGTTTTATTTTTGTAAATAATGAATTTAACAAAATTGATACACGAATCAACAATGTCTAATTATTTGTAATTACAAAAATATATTACGTAAAAAGCGTTGTGAGTTTTTTTTTTTTTTTTTGTAAGCAGAGCTCTCGATTTAATTATCCCCTTACAGCATACTTCGATAAAAATTGAATAATGTAAAGAATAGCCCATTGCAAAACTTTGAATAACTGAGTGATAAGTTCGTAGATAATTTATGCACTTGTTTGGGAAATTAGATTTTGCTTTTGAAAATAAAATGCAAATAACGGTCTTTAAATATTATTTAGAACTGTTAGCACGTATGCAAATATGCAGATAGCACATGTTAACGATAAGGTATTAAACAAATGGGTTTACTGATATATAATTTGTAGCAGTTTTTCTTATTTCATATGTTATAATTGTATATTTATATTGTTATATCATGTATAATATAAAATTTACTACATAAATAATCTTTCATGTATTAATAAATATATGTTAATGTAGTGCGGTTGCTTTATGACAAGAATTGTTTATAATTCAAGATACATACTTTATCATAAGAATATTTTTTCAATGTATAAATAATTATATGTTCAAGATGTACGGTTGGTTCCATGTATTTAAAAATATATACATGTATATATTTATAAATACATGCAGTAGCTTTGGTTTTTAACATTTTCCTCATCAATAACCAAATTATGTATTTGTTTCCTAGGTTCTGTAAATTGAAATTGCATAAATTTAAACATATGCAAATCCATTAATATTTTATAGAAGAACAAAGAAGTAATTGTCTGGATTTTTGTTTAATGTTATTGATAAGCGTCTCAGATGAATTAAAGGGATCATATATCATAGTAATTAGCGATCCATAGCTTCTCAATAAAGTGTCATTCAAATATATCATAGCGTAACCCAACTAGACAGAAGTTGTTTTCGGCACTTTCGGTATATTTAACCTCGACCTTTTTAACTTTGTCTTCTTCGATAAGTTATTTCTTAATTTGTGATCGTACTAAAAACTGAATATGCTACCAAAATGATATCATCCATTGAATGTGGAAAATAATAAAATGCCATAAACGTCACGATATATTCTGTGAGGTTTATTGTGCTTCTTTTTCCCTAAATATACATGTATTACTAATATATGTATTATTTTGATGCTTATTTGTTATGTGTAAATAGCATATGTGCATAATTCTTTGACCACAATGAATATGTAAATAAATCATACACTTATTGTCTTATGTATTTATACTTATTGGTCTGATATGAATCAAACATAGTTTATGCATAATGCTTTATTAAGTCTATTTATCGGCTTAGATAAAGTGTCCGTGTATGTTACGTTTTTTTTTCATATAAACACACGTTCTCAACCATCTCAAATTGCTTTTCTCTGTTTCCGTGAAAATATCGAACAAGGGATATGGTATTTTTTTCTAACGTGAACTCTTACCAAAAAAAAACACACATTTAACAGCAATAAAATTGGTTGCGAAGTGTGCCACTGACTTTAAATAGCGCGCCAGCAAATGTCGAACGATGCATACGATGCAAAGGTGCTTAACTGTACTAAATTTAGTAAGTGCCGTTATGCATAGATGCCTTTAAAAGAATATGTTTGCAAATCACGTTTATAAGTCAAATATTACAAGCCAGTTCATGGCAAAATTATTATTATTATTAAAATTTGTTCGACTATAAATTTAAGGCATTTCCATTTTTCCATTGCTTTTTTGACAAGGAATCAAAGAATCAAAGAAATGTCATGAGGAGTAGACGGTCTGATATAGAATCTACTGCACTTACTTTAGCTTATTTCTGACCGAATCCCACGGCCACAACGACGCCTGTATCTTGGCCTTGTCCTTTGCCGCCGTCGCCTCCTTGTCTTCCTCCTCTGTCTCCGTCTCCATACGCATTCCATCTCCATCCGCTTCGTCTTTCGAAAAGTCGATCTTGTGTGCCAATTTCGTCAGGTTCTCTGACATCGACAGTGGGCTGCAAAACGATTTTTTACTTAGATAACATGCATCAGTGTAAAACCCGCACCTTTAATACATATTTTGCTGCAAAATGTATAGTTTTCCTAATGAACACCATAAAAATGCCTTATCTATAAAGATAATAGTGATTCTTACATACAAGAGCAATTAAGATACAATTTGCAAAAACTCAAATTAAACATGATTATTCTCGTAATTTTATCGATTAATCATGACATAATTTAACTTATGATACTTAAAAATCCAAAATCAGGCCGTTTATGTTTTAAATACAGGTGGTTTACCTGCACCGATTTGTGACCCGCACCAGCGACTTTGTTTGTAAAATCGGTGCATAACCCGGTGTTCGCACACTCGAAATTACAGTGCATCGGTGCTCAAAATTTAAGGAATGTAGCGCTTTGTACAGAGAATTGAGTTTCGAAAATCTCGCTTGGTTGGTTCCTACATGTGTTATCGTTTTGAAAACAATCGAAACCGAAATAAAAATATACCGAGAGCTCACATCAGCAGTCGCGTATCACACATTCGTAGTTCTAGTAGTTGTTCTATTAAGATGTGTACAGACCTCTTGTTTATTTAGCAGGGTTCGTCAAAGGGAGGCTCGGCGACTCGTTTAAAACGCGCACCCTCTATTTTGATGCGTTTTTTGTCTGAAGAGCGCGTTTTATATGGTTCAGTTTTAATCTCACACTTCACTCGAAAAACACCATTTAAAAATAAACACTCTTATTTATAGACTACGGAAATAATCCATCAACGAAATAATAGTAGAGGTTTTCAAAAATCTCTCAGTATCTTGATTGTTGTAATTTTGAGTCAGTAAAAGACTTAATTGAATCAGAAGATGTATAAGGGCTCTCTACTTTAGGTTTTCGGGTATCAAAAAACAGGGATGTATTTGGCACTCAACATGTTTGTGCCCTCGGGCACAATGCATTCATAAAAAACTGCACCAATAGAAACCAGTGCACCAAGGTGCATGTCAGATGTAAATAATGATACACCATAACCCGAATTCGTCTATCATCTAGGCTCCGATTGACTTACTTATACCATTTTTGAAGTGCAAGCGCCGAAGGTGCGAGCAATGTTTAAAGGATAGTATATCCAAAATATGCATTTCTAGAGGACTGTTATCCTGAAATATAGGCACATGCGGTACAAAAATATTTGGAGATTGATAAAAAGTGAACAAGTGTCCATAATTGTCATGCGTTTTTTTCTTTTCGACATGCGTTTTTCAAACGCGCGCCCCTGATTTTCGTGCGTTTTTTTCAGGATTTTTGTGTGAAAATAACGCAAAAACGCGCCCTCGGACGAACCCTGATTTGGCAAGTTCAACAATGACAAATGAAAGCCAGTTTTGATGATAAATTAACATGCATTTTGAAAATGATCTAATTCACCAACCGATAAGCTTTTGTGAAATACAAGAAGGTCTCGACCCGTCTCAAAAGTGGATGGGGTACCGAACGGTCTTTTCCTAAATTTCCACTCAAGAATAAGATTCAGAATTGTCTTTATTTCATACGAAAAAAAATCGTCGATCATGCTGTCGATGATAACTACATATTTTTATTCAAAGAAATACCCAGTATAAAACATTTGTTGAGCCCAAAGTACAGGGGTGGTCACAATATGAAGTTGTCACAATATGAGCGCTGGTTTTGGAGTGTCAAATATCTGAGTAATCGCCCCAATGTTAATATTTCCAATGTAACAGATTTAATCATGCTTAGTTAAAGAACACATAACTGATATTACAAACGACAACTTTAACACGATAAATTAGAAATTTGACCATAAAAAATCAGCGCTCATATTGTGACCACTTCATATTGTGACCACCCGTGTACGGTTCATTTTGCATAATTTAACAATGACAAAAGAAAGACAGTTTCGATGATAAATTTTCATTCATTTTGAAAAAGATCAGATGCGCCAACCGATAAGCCTTAATTAAATACGAGATTAACTCAACGGCCCCTTAGTGGAGGGAGTACTTTACCGTCTTAACTCTTCCTAAATTTCTACTCAAGTAAAGACTAAAGTCTCAAGAGTAAGATTCAGAACTGTTTTTAATTAATGCAAAACAATTCGAGGAGGTTAATCTTTATGATGGTACTTCCATAACTCTGATTAAATTTATATAATTACAGTCCAGCTTTATTTCTCACTAATCGAGTAAAACTACGAATAAATTAATTAAGATGGAAAATGTTTATTTTCGACATGAGCGATAATATATACTTTTTGATAAAACCAATAACATAACCAAGGAACAGTCTATTTTTTCAAGATCATGATATGAGGGGATTCTTACTGAACATATATTTCACGGCCATCATATGTGACTTCGTGTATTTTATTCTCTTGAAGCGCTTCAACACTAACGTCAACCGACGCCATTTTTACCACATAATTAAATACAATTATCCACAACTTTTCAGGCTCAAATAATGTATCGAATGCACGATAGACCTGATGTCTGGTTTATTGTTTGAAAATAGTCTTCCGAGAATCACGAGCTTAAACATTATCCTAACACATTTAAGAAATATCTTAAGAGTATTTTATTGGAGGCAAATTATACAACTGGTTTAACTAGTACAGAGCATCATTTCTCTGCTGCTCATGTATCGTCCTCAGTAATGAAGCGGACATCTTTGACTGTTTCAGCACTTTGATCATCATACAATCTTTTTCCACCCTGCCCATGGGGTTGTGCTGACATGTTAGCTACTAGGATCCCATCAACTTTCGGATCTTCTTAGCCATAACCAACTAGATGACTTTTCCGCCACGTCGCTCTTTTCATTTATAGCATTGTGTCTTTCTTTTCCGGTTAACCCGATTTGTCGTTGGGCTCGAAAAGTTGATATGCGTACAAAGCCGCGACACCATACCTCCACGGGATAGCACCACGCAGACCATCCTTTATCTCCACAATCATCAGATAGATAGCTGCATTTCAGTTTCTTTCGTTCGTATGCTTCATTGATTCCTGATTCCCACGGAATTGTTAGCTCGACAATCTGTAGCTCTGTTTGATAAGCCTACGCTATGCTCAGTGTTTTTCGTGTTTGTTTTCTTGTGTGCTGTTTTTCCTTCTTTCATATATTATTTTTTATTAATTTATTGTGTATCTATTTACCATTAGGGAGTTTGGGCAAAATATCTGTTTAACTAAAATAATGTTCGAAACAATTAAATAAATTATTACAAAAAAGAAGTAATTCGTATCGAAATACCAGAATGGTGCTCTTTGATGCTGTAAAAAAGAGAAAGCTGACTTTTATTTGATGTGTCATGAGCCGGTATTCCCTGAAAATAGATCTACTGGAAAACATGGTCGAGAGCTCTGACGCGCTATATATGTGCAACAATATGTACAACAACATGTCCAACAAATAAAACCCCACACGTTCGCTGTAAGATCGTTTGACGAGTGTTTAGCCAACGTATGTGCATTAAAACTAATTTTACGTGCGTGAATGTACGAGGACCATACGATCGTTCGACAATCTCACTATCCACATTAAACGCACGCAAACCAATTATTATATATGTCTTTACGTTATTTTACATAGTATAAAATAGCGCAGAAAAATATATACATTTATTATTTTGTATATTGATTGAAATGAATATTTGTTTTAAAAAATAAATAATGATATACATATTCTATGATAAAATATAAATGCAAATATACTAAATTGCATAATTTTTGATTCTAGAATGTGTTCTTTGTGTCTTATAAAGAATAGACTCGACTAAAGATCCGGTGTTACGGTCAGGAAAACCCCCCTGGTCAAATAAACCCGTGGGGTTTTCGTTACTGCATTCGCATGCGGGCAGGAAAACCTGCCTGGTCACAGAAACCCCTGTCGTCTTATCTTTATCTGTTTAGCAAATATTAGAGCGATATTTTTTGGCTACTAAATTCTTTAGATATTGGAAATAAAAAATCATTAACATTTTATTTAAATAATAATTATTACAATATTACAATATTTATTACAATAATGTTTATAAAAGTATAGTAGATAATTCTGTCCCCTTAACTAATATAATTTGATAAATCTAAATGTTATTTCATATCAACCATACGCTATTTTTATGAGAAAAAAATATAGAAATTTTTAAAGAATTATAATAATACTAATGATTATAATAACCTTTATGTTCACTTAACTTGAATCACTGATAAAACTAGGGCTAATCCCTTTTGTTATTACCATGTGTTAAGTTTAGTCTTAAAGTCTTTAAGTCAATGAATACTCACTCAACTCAATCGACTTCATATTACAATTGTAATTAATAGTTAGACACAGAGAAAATAGAAGTTGAAAAATAATATTATTCTGACTGTTTATATTCAATGACTTGTTATGCTTTTATACTATTTAATGTGTACATATAATGACCGAGTAGTTCATGACCGAATGATATGTGTATAAAAATTATATTTTTGAAATACTTTACATTGAATATATTGTTTTACATATGATTCTATTTCTTAGAGTAAGATGACGGGCCAATATGATGAAAATCGTCTAA
>LQRL01147938.1:14457-29261 GCA_001703475.1 Hydroides elegans | reverse complement strand
TCAAATCCTCCAATGGTATAGTTTTATTTGTATATTCAGTAATTTGTCATAAGTTATAATCAAAGGGCTAGATGCTTAATAATTCACAGCTTTACTTAAAAAACTGATATACTAATATGTTAACAATATGCGGCCAAGTTAACGCTCGTTTTCCATGTATCAAGACCTGTGAATATAAGGATGTTTCAGAAAGTATCCAGTAAGCTACTGGGATCCGAGATACCTGGTTTCATGCCGTTGCATGGTAAGTGGGAAGGGGCAAAGGGAGAGGTTCATTCCAAGTTGACCTTGTATTTCATGCGTCAAGACCGGTGAATATAAGTTTGTTTCAAAAAGGGCAAAATTGACTGCTGGGGTAGGAGATACCCGATTTCATGCGTTACATGGTAAGTTGGTTTGTGGACGTGAGGTTCGTGTCGCGGTGACCCTCGTCCTTAATGCGTCAAGACACGTCAACATAAGGATTATGTTTCAAAAAGGGCAAAATAAACTGCTGGGATCGGAGATATCTGGCTTCATGCCGCTGCATGGTAGGATATCAGCCTATTTAAGTAGAAAATAACGCACCTGCAATGTCCTACATCGGTAAAGAACGTACGGAAGACTTTCATGTGGATAAAAATAACGTCTTTTGATATCACGTCCAAAAACAACGTTATTTATACGGACGACCCTTTCCGAGTGGGTATTATGTCGATTTTATCAACGTATCTGGTTGATAAACAAATTTGTTGCAAAACACTGACTATACGAATTGCAAATCAAATCTTACACGATGAACAATTCAAAAATAAAATCCAGGTTAGTACAAAGTGGTTACATAAAACCTGGATAAAGTCATGTAGCCACGACGATTAAACACATAAGTAGCTTTTCGGGCCCCATTCACGTCGAATCAATTTCTGTTTGCTCCGCTATTTTACCCCTACTCAAATTCCATTCCTCCATCAGTTTTTGGTTGCTCTAAAAGGAAAAAAATGTTAAGAATCGGGAACACTTTAGACTCCATTGCTCTTTGTAATAAACTGCAAACTGCAAAAAGAATCAGCAACACACTTAAGTTCTGTCCGGAGAGCTCTTTGCAATAAACTGCAATTTAGTTGAATTAGATCAATCAAGTCACACATAATATCCTGGCGTTAAAACCCCCTTGTTCCGCTTCTGTGCGGAACAAACGGAACAAACAACCCCGGGTTAATGGAAAGGGGAGAGGGCGAACCTTTTCTCTTCTTTTGTATATTTCTTGCAGCCCAAACACTCTGCTGTTAAAATAAACCCTTTTATAATTGTGTAATATGTCATCTCGCGGGACCGGTGAGTACGTAATGCACTAACGGCTAGGTACGCTCTAATGACGTCGCTATAACGTCTGTCGCGTGTGTTTATGTAAACATGACGTATTTTGGACGTGGTTGCCGAAAGGCTGACCAGGTTCTTTCATAAGGAAATGAAAAGTAGGGACACGACGTTAAAAAGTACGTAATTATTTATTATTTGACAGAGTTTATGAAGAACGCCAGAACGCCAAATGAACGTCATTCTTACGGCAAAAATTTTATGTTATTGAAGAAACCTCATTCTACCAATAAATGAGTGCTACGCATTGGAACGCGACGTCAAAATGACGTTGCCATATCGCCTCACTTTCAGGTTTTCTAATCGTTATTGACGTTGCGATATCGAATGCACATCATTATTACGAACGGTTGCATTGCGACGTTAGTGTTACGACGTTAGTGTTAGTGTTACCACGATAAATATAACGATTATCTATATTATATGGGATCAAAATGTGTATGAATCTTTTGCAACAACAGTCCGTGATACAGCCCCATAAATAATGGTGTTTATAATTGTGTTATATATCATCTCTTGGGAGCGAGCCCTGAACAAGGGGCCTCTGGAGCTTCAGTGCATCGAGCATATACGTTGCAGCAATGTAATGTTTTGAGCGACGTTCCCAATGTATCACATCATTAAAGTGCTAGCATTTGTTGATGTATTACATGATTTCAATAATCTTGTTACACACGTAACACTACGCGTATATCGTGAAGGTGTGATGACGGAAACGTTGTGACGACAACGTTGTGAGACCGCCACTGTGAGAACTACACTATGAGGGGACGACGTTGTGAGACCGACAAACGATCTAACCATTAAAAATTCGAAAGATGTTAGTCATAGTGAATATATGACTTAGGCTTGGGGCTCTGCATCTCTGATGCATATGTTTTCGGTTGACAGGTGACCCGGCCTTTAGAGTGACCTACCGAGTAGCAGGGGATATGATCGCATACACGCTCAACATTCCCAACTTTAAAGAGGAAAGCTGGCCCGTGGTATTCGAAACAGTGATATCCATGGTTGATGGCAGCATGCAGGTAAATATCACAATCACTATAATTGTATATCAGTAAATAATTATTGACGACTCTAGTTTACCAAATATTGGAAGAGTTATATTCAATTAAAACAACACCGTCACTACGCCAAAAAATGGACGAACTCACATCATAGTAATATTTTAGGGCCTGGTCACATTGGAACGTTTTTTAGCTTGCCATATATTTTTAATTTGGTGTCAAATAATTTAAGATATACAATAGCCGAGCAAGTGGCACGAGCAAGTGGCACTATCATTTTACAGGTGTACGTTGGCCGTGAGGGTCGGGGTCAATTTAAGATTCGATCCCATAACAATACGATTTCTGCAGCATATGAACTCCCGTCACCGCTACAACCTGTTCAAAGTGGACAGCTTCGACTGGGATGATATCCGCTGGCTAATTATTTTCAGGTGTACGGTGGCTGAGAGGGTAATTTCAAAATATGATTTAGCAAAATGTTTTTTTTTTTCGACCAACGTGCTCAGATCTACTCCCGTCACCGTTGTTACTGTTCGAAATGGACCGGAGTTGGGGCAGTTAGGCAAATTATTTTCATGTATCTGGTGGCCGAAAGGGTCATTTTGATATGATTCCAGATTTACTCCCGTCACCGTTAAATAAGTTCAAAGTGGAAAGTCCCCAACAGGATGATTATCCGCTAGGCAAACTATTTTCATGTGTACGTGGCCGAAAGGACTATTTTAAAATTCAAATATAAAATGGTTTAACCTGTCCGCAATAATAATTATATGTTAAGATTTCAACGTGTATGATGGCCGATGCATCATTTTTAATGTTTCTCGTTTCAGTACAATCTGCGCACCCAAATCTACTCCCGTCACCGCTACAACCTGTTCGAGGTCGATAGCCCAGAGTGGGACGATTATCCTCGCAATACATCGTTTCGAGAAGAAGATCCAAAACATATGGACATATACCCCCTTCGAATCGGAGGGCGGTTGGGGCCTTTCGTGTTTCACAAATACTTTCCTGTTTCAAAATACAATATTTGTTTCATTTTACAGTATAACCTCCGCACTCAAATCTACTCCCGTCACCGATACAATCTGTTTGAAGTAGATAGTCCAGAGTGGGATGATTATCCTCGAAACACGTCGTTTCGCGAAGAAGATCCGCTTGATGTTCGGTGTTTGGCTTTCATTTCAAATGAGCTTAACCAATCAGAGACCAACAAATACAACGAGATTGCAATGGTCAAGTGAGTATTATGATGACCGGATAGGACATTTTATATAATAATTATTTCTTTTGATACATGAGGTTTTGTTTTAATCTCGAATGACCTCAATCAATCCGAAACAAACAGGTGCAGTGAGATCGCTATGGTAAGGTAGTATGTACGATGGCCGAGAATGGGTGTTTCTATTCAATCCGTTTTTAATATTCAAGGGGCGTTATTTGGTTTATATTTCGAATGAAATCAACTTATACGAGGCTAAAAAGTATAGTAAGTGGGAATGTCATGGTAAATGGGATGTAAGATGGCCGAGAAGAGTGATGCTTGGTGTTTATCTCGTACGAAGTACATCAATCCGAAGTCACGGTTTTGATTTCGATAATTCAAACGGCGTTGATTGTGTTTTTAAAGCCAAATTTGATATGCACTAAACATAACTTTCAATGATTGATTTAGATACGACATCGACCACGGTATCGAGCCGATAAACAACGCGAGGCTGGTAGGTCGGCTTATCAAAGATACAGCAAACGCAAACGAACCCACGTTTCGAGAGCAAGAGGATGATTTCCGTCTACTGAAAAATGTAAGTGACTCGGACACGATATCAGGACAACTCACCCAAAAACCTACTCCCCAAATAACAATTGATTAACTCACCCAAATATTTTGACAGCTCACCCAAGTTTTTAGCTATTTTGTCAAATTATGTGAAATAAATATTTGGGTAAGTTGTTCAAAAACTTGGGTGAGTTGACCAATAAATTGAATGAGTTGACCGAACAATTTGGTTGAGTTGGTCACAACTTGGGTGCGTTGGTTTTTGGGTGAGTTGGTGTTTTGGGTAAGTTGTCCGACATCCCGAATCCATGCACTTGTGGAGAACATGTGATGGAAATGTATTGTAAGAGTGCATAGTGAAGATTTCGTTGGAAGTGCTGTGTCGTAATGCATAGGCAAATTCGAATGCACAACGGAGTTTCTCGTACAGTTATAGTACATAATGCAAATAAGTATTTATATATCTCTATATCTATTTTTCCCAAAATAAGTAGAGCTAGCTACCACCGCAAACCAGCGCGTTCATGACGTTCCATACAATTGCATACAATTAAAGTTTAATTTATTTAAACATCTAATTCCTATTGTCTTCTTAATTTCTTTAAACATCTAATTCCTATTGTCTTCTTAATTTATTTAAACATCTAATTCCTATTGTCTTCTTAATTTCCTTTTCAACAAATTATACAGGGCTACCACCGCTACCAGCGCTCTCACGGCTTCTACGAAATGCTACAAACCACGCGCAATGCCTCGATAAACGAAGAGGGCGTATACCAGTGCTTTTTAAAGGTATGAACATAAAACATTTGCCAATATAAAGGTCGAGAAACTATTTTTTTCAGGATCAAACTTTCTGTAATTCACCTTTGGGGGATTGATTTGTTATTTTGCGCGAAGTCCATCGCGGTGGATGAAAATTGTTATATATTCACTTCAAATATAATTGTTAATTACATTTTTTGTACATGTTTGAAGTTATATGCCGGGCAATATCACATGGGCAATATCGGATGATTGCCTGGCAGTATCGACTCTGTAAATTGCCTATTTTCAAACGTTAATGCTATGTAATCAGGGGAATAAAATCCTCAGGGTCCTTACCAAAATGGTTATTTACCCTCAAAATAGAGTAAGAATGATATTCCACTCCCTCGGATCAATAACAATTTCAGTAAGGGTATTATTCCTATTACATAATATATTTTTGCAACTTTAAGCGTCCTATAAGCGTCCAATTAAGTATTTCAACTCATTTTAGCGTCAACCTGAACTGGAATACATCGATATCTCAACGACATTGGGCACAGTGCGGCTTGATACAAGTGAACAGGATGCAGATGGCGTTTTGAGGCAACCGCCACCAAGAGCCAAGAAAGAGGCGACATTGATCCCTTGTGATCAGGATCAGTGGAATGGGGGTAAACTTATATTATTGAATAAGAGCAATCTCATTTGCTCATTTCCTCAACAATGACATCTGACCTTAACTTTGACCTTCTTCAAATCAACAGATTAATTGACCTTGACATTTGTAAAATCTATCAACAACATCATTTGACCTTGACATTCTCAAATTCAACAGATCACTTGACCTTGGCTCCGGTTTATTTCCTGCTCATTATTATAAGCTTTCCCCAAATTCACAAATTACTTGACTTTTATATTGACTTATTACATCTATTATATGGTTTGACCTTGGACTTCTCCGAAACCAAAGATAGCCTGACCTTGATATTTGATAATTTCTTAAATAATAGCATTTGATCTTGACCTTCTCAAAATTAACAGATCATTTGACCTTGACATTTAGCTTATTTGTCAGTTATATCATTTACTCATTTTCTCAATTTTATCGTTTGACCTTATTTTGATACAAATAAACATATCACAGATCACATTTTTCTTTATTTATTCATCATTTGATCTTTACTTTCCTTAATAATCTTGACCTTAACTGATTGACCTCTAATTCCACAGATCGTTTGACCTTGACCCTGGGCCAACCCGCATGCGTGCGCTGTCGCGGCAGCGGCTCCAACGTCACTGACGTCAGTCTCTACCAGCTCTTAGCCAATGGCAAGGAAGCACGTGTCGATAACCACGCCCAAGTCTACTCGCATCACTACGTCAACGTCATGGAGGCGGGGCTAAGGGAGGCGCTGTATATATTTAGGAATCCGGATTCGTCTCTGGATACGGTGGAGTGGAACAGTCCGTTTGAGTGCAGGGTGACCAATTATAGAGGGTCGGCGTCGTTTCGCTTTGATATCAGGGTTACGATTTGATAGCATGAATATCAAAATAATTAAATGAAAATGCCTTTTCGCGGCAATCACACAAGTCGAGGAATATATGCAAAAAGATAAATATAATAATTGAGAGCTTAATTCGTTTGCATTTGGCATTAGGCTTTTGTTTTGCTTGATATTGATTTCACATTACGAAACTAAGTGAAAAAATGCTTATAAATACATAGAATGGTAATCAATGCGAAATGACATTGCATTCATATTGATGTGCAAAATCCCATATTAATATTATGCATATTTTGTAATATGATTTTGATATATTTATAATCATATCTTAAGGCATTGAACAGCAGATACAACTATCAAATCACGGTCGTTATATTAGAAATGGAAATATCATGTTATGATTATATTCTAAAAATTTGTATCATAATTGTTGACGCAACCGTTTATTGTATGACAAAAAATGATTGAACTTTACATGAAATAAAATATCTGCACCCTGAATTCAATTGTTGATTTGTTTTTGCAAATATCATTTATAAATTCGTTTATAATTTAAACAAATACCTATAAATATAGATTTCATCACTCATATCACAAAATGTGGTCAACTAATGTACTGTGAATCTCGCTAGAAACAGTTTGAAGGTTTATTATTCAGAAATGACAAATGCAATGCAATTTTATTTTGGTATTGCAAATTTTAAAAGAAAAAGTAGGGGTATACGCAAAATATGAAATAATTATATTAAAGATTGTAAAAGATATGCAATAAAAACGATTTTCGTGATATTTTTCCCCATTTACATCTTGAAATAATAACATGCCTCTGAAGAATGACCACGTTCTTTTGTCTTTGAATAATAGAGACATATTCAAGTAATAGAATCGGTACCTAGAATAAGTCGCACCTTAACGGACAAATGAGTTCTCCAATATAAACAGACCGCTCAAACCTATTGCATTTCTATTTACCATGACAACCCATTCAATCATGTAGAATTCTATATAGGGCAAAGGGAGTGTTTTATAACGTTTAGAATTGTTTGCAATTTCTGTTTAGAAATGTCTAGGAATTTTCGGGCGAGGAATATAATGAGAATGAAAGCTCAAATATAAAATGGAAAAATATTTATAAGATAAAGATATAACCAATACAGAAATATGTTCAACCCACCCACTCTTGCCCTTTCTTTGGTCAGCCTAATGGTTGACACATCTGGTCAATCAAATCTAGTCTAGATGCATCTAGGGTTCCCTACACCAAGCGAACATACTGAAAATTCTGCAGCTTTTTCGAGGCCATTTCTAGTGAAATTCATAGTACATTAAATGCTAAAACAGCTAAATTCAGGTTCAAAAGGTTGTAATATAATGAATTCTCATTTGTTTATTTATTTAACGAGCAGAATTATAATTTTTGTTCATCCTGAAATTCTGTATTAATCAAAGTAATCAGGGCCTGGCCACATTGAAAGCTTTTACTTGCTTTTATTTCCTAACAAAGCTGTCTTCCAATGTATTCCTTATGGAAAACCAAAAACAACGAACTGTTAGGTAGCTTTAACTCGCTTTTTTTGGTTTCCCATAAGGAATACATTGGAAGACAGCTTTGTTAGGAAATAAAAGAAAGTAAAAGCTTCCAATGTGACCAGGCCCTTAGAGCCGTTTTTTGCCCCATGAAAAAAAGGTCTTGTATTAAAGTAGACAGGTACATTGGGCAAAAACTTAATACAACCAAAAACAAACTACTGTCTTTTTTAATAATTGAACTTGATTAAAGTGGTCAACTTATCATTTATATACTCTTCATATCCCGATTGTATTCCACATCCCTAAGTCATTAAGGATTATGGATAGTCTGGGTAGTGAGTGGAATAACTAATTGAGCTCTGGAAAACGCACAATGTAGATAATCTCATACAATATAAATGATCTTATGTTTCAAAAGGTCTCTTATCTTGATTTGTTATTCTTTGGCGAATAGTTTCAACTCTTAGGAGCCTCTTATGAGTATTCTAATAAATTATTTTTAGAACTTATGAGAAATGTTTTTTTTTTATATATGATTGCGAGATTGCGTATATAAGAGAACAGATAATATCGCATATTTCTTGCTCTTTTTCTGAACGATTTTCTTTTTGCAAAAAGTCTATCTGTTTTTGTTTTGAAAAAAAAAGGCCATTTATGTGCAATTTTCTGAAATGGAATAAGGATTTATGGTACGAAAATCATTAAATAGATATAAACGAATGTAAATTGTGTAATATCTTATGATATGGCACCTATTTAAAGTATTTATTGCACAAATGCGTTAGCAAATATAGTACAATGTCTAAAGGTAAGAGCATAAATGCATACAAATTAAAACAATATCTCAATTCAGGTGTGAACCAATGTCGGTCCTTGCATTTTATACCTTTTTCATTGTTGTTGATTAAAGAGATGTTTTTAACAAAATGAAGCCCATAGTTAATGAAATGTTACAATAGACATATCTAGGTTATTATGATCAAATGCTGTTTCTCGCGAGTAAACGCTAAACAAAGTACCATATTGAAATGTATATATATTGCCTTAACACGGGGTTTTGAACAAACTGAAAATACATTGGATCGCTTTGCTCTTAAGCATTTGACACTTTAATGCTGTCCCTGATCTCTGGAAAAAAGTGGTTGCACTGTGAAAAATGGAACGATTTGGAATGGATTGAATAAAAATAAAGCCGCGTTCACCCAAAATAGACAAAAAAGTGGGTTTGTTATGTATGTCAGACAATAATCACTCGAAATTTAAACACATTAGAATTGTACGCGCTTAAAATTTCATGTGAAATTAGTATATGAAAAACCTCGCTTTGCGCTTGTTTGGCCTGTTTCGGGTGAACGCGGCTTTAAGGTGTTTTGTTTGCGAAAATTACAAGCGTTAAACCTATGTGTTATGTGTAACATATATCGCACTCGCCACGAGGTCTTGCAACGTCAAAGGACGTTCTCATAAAGGCCCACGTGTTAAGTATTCAATGCGTCATTTTAACTTCTCAGATGTAATAACAGCGTAACCACAATGATGTCGTTTTAAAGTATGGCATAAGAAGAACATTCAGCCGACGTCGGCAAATAAGCGGACACGCATTTTTTTTTTTGCATTGGCCCAAATTAAAATATCCGTTTGAGGTTACATCTGAGAGCGTCGTCGCCATTTTCATATTACATAAAACATCGAATATTCATAAACATATGCCAATCTATGTTTTTCTTACACCTATATATATTTTTTTCTTCATTGTATTACATTTACAACTGGTATTTTTTTACTCGATTGTTGCTATGTATAACACCTTTTACTGCCTCTGTTTGATCATAGAAAAGGTCATATTTACAGGCAATTAACCAACGACAGGCATAGTTGTCTTGGACTAATGGCAACAAATGATCTCATAATTCAAAATCGTTCAGAGTTTCTATAGGCATTATTAGATATGTATATATAATGTATTGTTAATAAATTATATGGGTATAGTGATAGAATAGCTAATTCCGCAGCGACTTCATTATAAAGATTTATGAAAAATAACCGGAAAGATAGTATGTTCAAAATCACATTATAATTTAATATGCCAATAATAAGTATTGTTGATTAATGATTCATTGCAACAAAATCGTAAGGTGCTCTTTTTGGAAGGATTGTATGTTTGCAGAAGCATGCAATATTAGCCATGATATTGATCTTAGTTGTTGAACATATATTTTGTGCAATTGGTATCTCTCGTTTCTTATTGTAAAACATATCGATAATTAAGAATGAATAGAGCAAATTAACACATAATGACCAAACGAACTAACATATGTACAAATATTTGATGTGTATTTATATGACGATTGTATAGCAAGAATGTGAAATATCTAAAATTCTAAAAAGCAAAATATGGACTAGCTGGAATTGGATAAATAATGATGTCTTCTGTTTTAATAAGAACAACAATAAGAATTATTTGAAACTTATCTTTATTGCAAACATCGAGCAATAAAATATGAAATTGTCAATTAATAGACTCTAAATCAATATTGGATATCAAATATGCTTTCCTTCAAAATCGCTATCTAATCTTGAA
This sequence comes from Hydroides elegans, assembly GCA_001703475.1. Taxonomy (NCBI): domain Eukaryota; kingdom Metazoa; phylum Annelida; class Polychaeta; order Sabellida; family Serpulidae; genus Hydroides; species Hydroides elegans. The sequence continues at coordinate 18,743 of LQRL01147938.1, read as the reverse complement.
AGAGGCTAAGACATTTTGAAAACGTCCATCTAGTTACATAGAAATAAAACTACAACTATGTGCAATTATATGTTATTTAAAAAGTGATTTTGCATTTGTATTTTGGATCTCAAATCGTTAGAGACCGAGAGAAGGTGAGTACCGTTACGGATATTTCTTAATCTTAAGGTCTGTGTTGCCAACTCTTGCGATGAAAAAACGCGAACAATTCGCTGAAAACAAGCGAAAACTACGAAAAACAAGCGAAAACATTTCATCGTCAAAATCACAATGAAGTACAAAAATTTATAAAGAAAATATAGAAAAACATAAAGTTCCGAAAACAAGCGAAAAACAAGCAACCCGCGAAAGCGAAAAAATACCACGAAAGCCCCTGAAAAAGCGACGCTTCGCTTGTTTCCCGCGACATTGGCAAAACTGCTTAAGGTATTCTCAGATGCGTATCGGACGCGCGCGGAGGGCTCCCTCCCCCACTTTTGGCCGTATTATAGCTGTATTTCACCAACAAATACCCGTTTGACTTTTATATATTCTTCATGTGCACCTCTGTTAAAAAAAAACATATATTGATTCCACCCCTGTAACTTATATCTGTATTCAATTATTGCATAAATACTATACTTCTTATAAGAATTTCGTTTTTTTAAATACTTATTTACATACATTTTGCTGACTTTAAATTATAATAAAAATATTTGAGGTATTCACAACTGTGACGATTTTTGGCACTATTAGTTTGTTGTCTGTAGATTAAAAGAATAACATAAACTTGCACGTTTGCTTATGAAATTAAGAACCCAAATATTCACTTGGAGGGCTTAAAGTGTTCTATATCGAACCGACATATGCTCATATGAGCATTTTTACTTAATGTTTTGTAAGAAAAATATCTAAAAAGTACAATAGATTACTAAACACGCGTCTACTGTTTCAAAACACACAAATGGATTATTGAATGATCCACTCAAACCCATGTCAAAATGCATACCTGTGTCTTTACTGTTTGTTTGCTAATATATCGTAAATAAAATTTCCGGAAGTTGGTATATAAATAAATCTTGTATCGTTGCGTCAAAACTCTAATTGAGGACAGCTATAAACGTGGTTTGAAGTGACATTAAATCACCAAAAAGGAAAGTCAGGTGTTAATAAAGAATACAAGACATATTCAAGTTCACTTTTCATTGCCATTTTACTGGTCGAAATGCTAATAGTCTTATCAGGATTTCGGTTGACATTAAATTATGAATAGTGTTTGGTAGCAATGCGTGGAATTCAAATATTTTGTTTAATAAAATAAGTTGAATTTCACTGTCATATAAATATAGACAAGGATTTAAATATATACATAAAAAAGCTAGATAGATACCCCCGGCACGGCGAACATCAATATTAATTCGGTTCAAAATCTGGATCATAATAAGTTATGCATATTATCATCAGGCCATGCATCTTTACATAGTTGTTTAATCGGATATGAGATTGATTTTTGTATATTTTAACATATATGAATTTTGGATAAACATTACTGATTATTTTCGAAAAACAGCATATCTAAACATATTAGTACTTCGGATATATTCTAATTTCATAAAAAAAAAACAATTTCATAAAAAACGTTTTCATTTCCCTATATAAAGACAAGAAAATGACGGAGAAGATCCCCAAAGAAGTCCTTAAGGCCAACGTCTTCTTCTTGAAAACCAACATAGTGCCAACCGACGAATTATGGAAACGGCTTGCGAGGGATCAAGTGTTGCCAGAGACCATGCTAAGCGAGGCGCAGGTAAGGACGCGGTAACATTTGCATTTTAAAACGGAGCTTTTTCGAGTTTAACAAAGGTTTTCTAAATTGGGGAAATTCAAAGGATTATGTTATGCGAGACACATCTACGGAATATATCACCAATATGTAATTAGGTCATAGGGATGTTAGACACGGATTCACATAAGGGAAAACGCGGCGGACACACACCCGCAACCCCTGGGAAGGGAATTCTTTCATTTTAATAAGGGCTTACGACGGACGAATTATGGAAGCGACTGGCGAGGGATCAAGTGTTGCCGGAGACCATGCTAAGTGAGGCGCAGGTAACATTTGCATTTTAAAACGGAGCTTTTTCGAGTTTTACAAAGGTTTTCTAAATTGGGGAATTCGAATGATTATGTTAAGCGAGTTATATGTAAGATAAAAAATGTAATTGTTGATGTTAGACACGGATTCACATAACGGACACACCCCGCAACCCCCTGGGAAGGGATTCTTTCATTTTAATAAGGGCTTACGACGGACGAATTATGGAAACGGTTGGCGAGGGATCAAGTATTACCGGAGACTATGTTGAGCGAAGCGCATGTGAATGAGTTTTACTTTAAGGGGTGGGGAAACGAAATGCAAATCTTCGTGCGTAAAAAAAACATTAAAGAATGATATAAATATGAAAGATTAATACTGCTTTTTGATATTTCATTGAACGGTATTGTGTTTTCATGCAGTACATGTACATCCATATGAGAAATTGGTTGTAAACGATCTTTTGGTGGCTGAGCATTTTTGGATTTGGTCTAAAATCGTGCGAAAAAATGTTGCAGGTAAAATATATATAATTTGTAAGCTAAAATGGCTTAGCTTTTATTATGTAACCGTATATTCATCATGGCACACATAGTAATGTTCTAGCAATCCGGATTGCTAATTTTGTTTCAATGTGCAATATGACAGTCACAACCCTTTTTACTTTAACCCTGGATAAAAAACTCTCAATGATAACGTTTTTACATTGTTGTTAATTTTCTGGTGCCTCAGTCATGATAAATAACACATGATGCTTAAAACACCTCGGTTTCTGTTTCATATGTATTCATGTAGTATCCTAATCGGATACTACTCAAACAAATAGGCAAAAACATTAATTGAATGACGTCGTGCATAAAGGTGAAAAATTAGTAAAGTAATGACATTGAACATGTTTCACATACAACTTATAACTAAATTAAGCATAAATAAAAACCAGGAGCAACATTTTTTATACAGTTTAATGTACAATGTATAATAATCTATTCATTATACTTTAAGTAGATTTTCTCTCAATTTTAATTAGGCCCTGAGAACCTTATTGTACGGATACCTTCCATTTCACATGACCTATGCTCTGTAACAGGATGTCCGGATTTTAGACAAACGCGTCTGTTATCGTTTATCTTCATTCACCATTGACGCTATTTAATCGAATTTGTTACTGCTTTATGTAATTTATTAGCGTAATCCATTCAGTTAATTCAATCAAATCCTGGATGTGACAGTTTTATGGCAGATTTAATTTGAAAAAAAAAAACACATTTTGTTACACCTACTCATTTGATTGAGTGATCGATGTTAAACATAATGAGGAACATGAAACCTTTTCATATTGTAGTCTAATGGTTTCATTCATGGATGATTTATCCATCCACCATTACCGATGCGTCATATTACGGCTAAGCACTTCGCATCTATTTTTTATACATATTACCAGGTGCAATAAGGCCATGTCACCCTTAGACGTCGAAAGAAACGAACTGATTTTTCGATTTGGGTTCATATAAAAGTTTTCCGGACGTTCTTTTACGTTGGAACGTTGAACGTTGCATCCGACTTCGCAGTGATATTGCAAAGATGGTGTTTCTATGTCCGGTGTGAGACGTTGTTTTACGCATAAACGTGCCTGTCTTCGGCATGCGTATCGAGGGGGTGAGGCGGATTTATCCTAGCAGATACAAGTTGAAGTCGAATAAAAGTCAGTTTACTTAACATAGACACGTATGCAGATGAACGGCTAAAAAAGAATTCAAAGGTTCATTCACCTATTCTATCTGGTTTAGGTAGATCCGCATTACAAAGCCCTTGCTCATACGTAAGATAGATTACGTCATTTATGATAAAGTATCTATTATTGTTAAATAAACAAATGATATTCTACTTTGACGCAAACTATATTCAGTTAAGTAGCTAAATTTATTTAGCTCAGTCTTGACTTGAGTATCTAATATTGTTTGTTTAAAGCATAGGGTTGTGGGGTTTAAGTTATTTATTTGGGCGGTGTTTATAAGTCATTGAATCGCCACAATATGTATAAGTAGGAATCCGGATGAAAGGATAAAAGAATGAAAAGAGGATAATTCCAGCTTGACATATTGAAAGGCAAATTTGGCAAAGACCAAATATCCCGAAACATGATCATAGGGATCTTATCGCATTTACGTATGTGTGCAGGCGCGGATTTAGAGGGGGGCGCACCCGGCGCACG
>LQRL01147937.1:236-34590 GCA_001703475.1 Hydroides elegans | reverse complement strand
CCAGTTCGGGGTATACTATTCTTAGCGCTCTTTTCTGTATAGATTCTAGCATTGCTTGTTGTTCTGCTGTAATGGAAGTGGCCCATACAGGACATGCATAAGATTTTGTTCGAAGGGTGATATTTATCATAACCAACGGGACGAGTTTTATTGTGTAAGTCGTGCTTCCATTACGAATAATTAAATATGTCGATATATATTTTTATCTGCAGGTCTCCATAGATTTGACGCTTCTTCTGCGAACAACGTGTGAGCTGGAGACGTACATAGTGGCAGTCGAAAGAATCAAGGAATATGCCGAACAACAAAAAGAGGTATCCACTTTGAATATTTTATTTTAAGTTAGGCATCGCGTAGCGTTCAAAATCCAATAAACATTGGAAGAATTTTCAGACCTTTTGTCCCCCACCGCATCTTATTTTACAGTAATCTAGAGACTAGACTCTAGAGACTAGATTGAAAAGTTCGACAAGGCTTCCAGTATGACCCTTACTCGTTATATATGTTAATCCATTTGGCATACAGTGCCAAGCTTTTTACGTGAAAAATATCCCACTCACCCTTCCCTTGCCGTTTTTCAATTTGCTTTAAAAAAACACTCATTTGTACGTTTACCACAGTCAGGGGTGTTGCCTTAATCATTTGATTAAATAAAATTTATACCGCCAAAGATTGCTGTAGTTTTCATTGGTCTTTTAACATATACAACACACGAGCAATTATGTACATAATAACTCATTTATTCATTCAGTGTTTTCAATTAAACCTTCCAGGCCGCGGGGCGTATCGCTGGTATAGTCTCCGATATCTTCCAAACAGATCGTTTCCTCGTTTACTGGCTTTCGGACTATTTACATAATCTCTCATTTACTTAAACATTTTTTTCTTCACATTCTTACTTCTAGGCAGCATGGCGTATCGCTGGTATAGCCCCCAGCCTCATGTGGCCTGACAACGGTGCTGTATCATTTACAGATTACAGCACGCGATACCGCGATGGCCTTGACCTTGTATTAAATCATGTGACCTTTAATATCACGGCGCAGGAAAAAGTAAGTGTATGACATGGATTTGGTTTTATTGTGAAGTTTGTTTTAAAAATAACAAGATAGAACATGTGCACTCATTGCCTTTTTTTATAATCGTGTTTAATCAAGTGAATGAATAATGAGTACCTTAAACAAGTACATTAAACAGCAAAATAAGACTATATTCAAATTTGCAATTTATATACTATTTTGGGCGGTATCGTGGTCGAATTGGAGTTGGTAAGAGTTCCCTGGCCTTAGCCCTCGTCCATTTGCTAGAATCAAGAAATATCTATATTAATCAACATTATGCATATCTCTCTATTCAATAAGGTCGGTATAGTGGGTCGAACTGGCGCTGGTAAGAGTTCCCTAGCTTTAGCTCTCTTCCGCCTGTTGGAATCAAGCACCGGAAGTATCGTCATCGATGACCTTAATATCGCCCACTATGGTTTACATGATGTCAGGAGTAAACTAACCATCATACCTCAGGTAGGGGCAAATTGAGGGACCCAAATTGTTTACCGAACCTTTATTCATGAATATCCGGATACTCGTTTAAATGATATCAGTCCTCCTCCTCCCCCTTCTATTATCCAGTCCTTTTCCGGACAGCCTGCACTTCAACCTTGTACCAGTAAATATTTAACGTGAATTAGTGTTGTACTGTTATTAGAATCTTATTAGAACGCATCACACAATATACTAATGTTCCATAACCACTTATTCAATAGACATAATTTAAACAAACAGTATTTATTTGTTGGTAAGATATGTCATATATTTGGGCAGCCATCGTTTCAATTTGGACCCGGCGGGCAAACACATCGATAAAATAATGTATAAAAATGTGCGTGTAGCTGTTACAGAGAATCTATTCAAACCCGATTTAACTTTTTTCCCATAGGACCCAGTGCTATTTTCGGGCAGCCTCTGCTTCAACCTAGACCCGGCTGGTAAACACACCGACGACGAATTGTGGCATTCACTCACGCATGCGCACTTGAAGCCGTTTGTGAGCACACTGCCGCAGCAATTGGAGTATGAGTGTGGTGAAGATGGGGAGAACTTGAGGTTAGTGTGGGTGATCATAATGAAACAGAAAGATTGTAAAGTATAGCTTTCTTATAGATGTATCAAGCATTCTATTTTTGATGTTTCCTTTTTTTAATGTGATAGGTAACGGATAGAACAAAATGAGGACTTAACGTAACGCGAGGGTTAATTCTACATAAAATTGGGCTAGCATCTGGGATATGTCTCTCTAATAATGCTTTTAACGCACATTTATATAACTTTCATTATTTTCATTTCTTATCATAATGTTCATTTCCGGTGTGGTCGTTAATCTGTCTTGCCTGCGCGTCGCATCGAAATGAGGACTCTCATTAATATGAATATTTGTTCAAAATAGTTTATTTTCACAACATAACTTAAGGCGCGTTCACGCAAACTCAAAAAAAAAAAGCAAAATAAAAGCTCCAAGCCGAAAGCTCGAAAGCCACTTTCGTATGAAAAAATTCTGTTCACGTAAAATATTGGTTTTTTTTCTAGCTTTGTTTTTGTATGAACGCGGCATTACATATTGTAGAATTAATTCGCATTTAATTTGTTCAGTGTTGGTCAGCGCCAGTTAGTCTGCCTCGCCCGCGCGTTGCTAAGGAAAACCAAGGTTTTAGTTCTGGACGAAGCAACGGCGTCGGTTGACGTGGAAACGGATTCGTTGATCCAGGCAACGATCAAGGAAGAGTTTAAAGAGTGCACTGTGATCACTGTGGCACATCGACTGAATACCATATTGGATTATGACAGGTATGGGATAAAGATTTAAAGGTGTGATTGATTTTTTGTGGGTAATTGGTTTAGGGGAAAGGATGGTTGAATACTATACTGAATTATGAACAACTATATTATATTCCTTTTTGGTGAGACATAATCATTATATATTTTAGGGCACAAAAGAAATTATTAAAGCTCTCAAAATTGATCGCTCAGGATAATGTTTCTATGCTTTTGAACGGATCAAAGGAAGAGGGGGTAAAGTCAACGTACCCACTTGACAAGGGTCGTCCATAGTACGTCGCGTTCGGACGTGACGTTGAGCGGACGACCTACTTTGAGCCCGTATGAATGTTTTCCGGACGTCCCTTTACGTCCCGGCGTCCGTAGAGCGTAATTGGTACGTCCGATTCGGACGCGACGTCGATGCTACGTCTTTTCTACGTCCGCGACGAATAAGGACGTCCGGAAAACTTTCATACAGGCCCAAATTTGAACGTCCGCTCAACGTCCGTGGAAGTCTTGCCGAGTGGGTAGTGACCTGGGAACGAATTTGACTCTTAATATTTCTGTTATTATCTTTTCAATATTATCAATATGCCATATGGGCAAAGATGGTGACAGCCGTTCAACTCTTTTTCATGCATAGTTTTGCTTCAAAAAACATTTGTTTTTACTTTTAAATATTCCATACCTATTTATCGATTTGCTTACCGGAGAGGGGAATACGTTTCAACTTGAACTATCGTGATATGGACTAGTTGTTTGTATATATGTTTGTGATATTTTTATAGAATCATGGTGCTTGAAAGTGGGAAGGTGGCGGAATTCGAAACACCAGCTAAACTACTTAACGATTCGACATCGCGATTCTATAGCATGGCGAAAGATGCGGGAATAGTGTGAAAAAACCAGTGGTGTGTGATAATGATAAAAATTAGCCCGGTTCGAAGAGATCTCATGCCTTACTAAACTTGCCACAGCAAACTTTAATAAGTTAACATTTTAAAACATATAACATGGCTAGAAAATTGTTATAAAACACCATAATTAAAGCTATACATCGTTATAATTTTTAAGCAAATGTTTATATCGAATACAACCGAAGCTAACATTTTATAACTTATCGTTCTCCATTTTAAAGTGGATAATAAATGCAAAATACATTTAAATAGTCAAAACTGTTTCGGCTAAACGTTTTTTTTTTTAAATTAAAAACAGTTCCACTATAGGATAGCTGATGGCTAACCAAGCACACTTCCTACATGTATATACAGCATATAGATATCAAAGGATTTTTAAATGCCAGTTAATAAAGGGCAGCATTATTGCAACTATATACAAATGTATAATAAAGGCGATGATATAGAATATGTAGTATTTGCTTAATATAAATATTGATAAATAGCTTGATTTATATAGTTGAAAAGTAAACAATAGATTAAGAATGTAGCAGCTTTATAAAAGTGTATAAATGCGTCTCAAAAATCGATGAGGGTTTTTATTTGCAAACCATTTTGAGCTTATTCGATGTTCTGAAAAGTTGAACACAAGTTTTGCTTACAATAGCACAAATTCACTATAAATAGTATACTATAAATAAATAATAGGCACATTGTTGTCATTGATTGTTGATATTGATTGTTATATTGATTGTGATATTCCTGTGATGCTTCATAATATTATCAATATACAGTTTGTGATATTTTGTTAAGATAATATGTCAGATATATTAATAAAAACCATATACAACTTGTTGCCTTAATCATTTCTCTCGTACTTTTTTTTATTCAAAATAAATGTGAACCCCGATTCAAATATGTTTTTGTTTGAGCTAATGTTACATTATAGAGTTAGTTCGATTTATAAAGAAAACCTATCGTAATGCATTAAATAATTGTTTTCGTATGACTATCTAATATATATTTAGGAAATTGCTTAGATGAAAAGAACATTGATTATTTTCTTTTCATATAGGGATAAAACACGACTGTGAGTTTATAGTTCATATTAGAAGTACGGAGGAATAATTACAAAACGAACGCCGAAGGCGTGAGTTTTGTAATTATTCCTCCGTACTTCTAATATGAACTATAAACGAACAGGAGTGTTTTATCACTATTATAACATTTATTATTTTTGGGTTTAAAAATATTTTAAAACATTTTTAGTAAAGAAAAAAAATCCCAAGCACGTGCGTTTGTTTATAACCTTTGGCTGTTCCATTTATTGAGACCTCCGACAATTGTTCTATGTAAATAAATATGGCCGTTTAAACCATACATGAATGACTCGAAAAAATCAAAGAACTTACCCGAATGTTCATAGACATCCCAATTTAAAGTTATTACTTCATTTCAATTAATTTCATTTGTTATCCCAATTTCATTATTTTGTTATGCATTTTCCTATCCAAACTACAAGCATATGCGTTTCGACGAAGTAGCCCTGCATCACTGGTTGAACATCTAAGCACCCACCAATACAGAGCAATCTGTGACAATTTATACATTTACTCCAAGAATCTTCATTCTCTCAATAAAATATATTTTCCCTTCATCTTAACTCTTGGCTCCAATCAAGAAGAAGTGACATGTCGAAATTATCTCGTCTGAAAACGATCAAAGAAAAAGCCGACACAATCAAATCAACGAAAAAATATATCTGTGCATAATCCTTCAGATAACTATTTCACAGAATTAATAATTTATATGTTTATTTATCCTTCGTAATATAAATCTCCTTAATTGATTGAGATAATACACATATTTTCAAAACTGTCAACTCAAAACAAAGGTACATTTACTTCCTGGTTTCATTCCTATAACCAGGTGGCTAATCTATTTTTAGACATATAACCAGGCGGCTAATCTATTTTTAGACAATAGCGGGGGTCAAATGTAACAGCCAAGAAATAAAGCACACGAGAACGCTCATTTGTTAATTTGTGCCGCACCCAATGAACACAGTTGTTGTGATTGGTTAATTGATAGATTGTCAAAGACAGTTCTATCGCAGAATATAAACGTCTAAAATTATAAAAGACATATAGCGAAAAAATATCGCACCATGTTATAATATATAATAATCATCCCAATTTAACCGAATCGTTCATGTGTTGAAAAAATACAAACTTAATCTTAATCGTACATATTGATATATTGTTAAAGATAACATAATTAAAGTATGGAGGCTCTTGCAACATACGGCCACCAACTCTCTTGGAGACCGCCCAAAAGAATATTGAGGTACAAGTACCTATTGCATAAATATAAGTTGTACTGTAGGCTGGTTTGTGGTAATACCCACGTTTATTTTAACAGTCAATTCATAGTTCATGTCATCAAACAACTACAATCATTTAATAATAGATATATACATTTTTACTGCTGATTCATCTCTTTTAATTTTTCCCGCAGTCGATCCACAAACTCCATCATCGATTTCGGTTTTTGGTTTTTCACTACGAATTCCGGTACCCACATCTATTGAAAAAAGAAACGAGAATATATTATAAATAGATAGTGCATTATTGATTTACAGTCCCTTTGAATTCATGATTCATTATTTTTGATAATGGATTGTAAACTAAGTCGGCTAAAGTACTCGGTTAACTCTATTAAGTAAAACATTTTACAGATGCCTCGGCTGCGACTCGTAACTGTACAATTAATGGACTGTTCTGGCACTTTATCCTATACTTTGAAATCCAAATGAACATCATAGAAAATAGATGACTAAATAATGGACTGTTGTGTAGAAGGGAATGACGTCTTTTTTAATCATCTAAAATATTTAGGAAAAGTGTTTTGAAAAAAAAGGTCATAATATTTCATAATAAGGGCATGTTCACACGGGAAGCGACAAGGCGCGGCAAGTGGCAATATACTTATATGTTCTTTATATGCTCCTGTCGCTAGTCCTATAAAGAACATATAAGTATATTGCCGCTTGCCACGCCTTGTCGCTTCCCGTGTGAACAGGCCCTAAGGGCCTGGCTACAGCCAACCAGCGACACTTATCGCCAGTCGCGATTTTTACTGTTATGCTTCATTCATGAAATCCCATGCGAAGATAATCCTGTCGCTTCTTGCGATTTCATTAACGAAAAAATAAAAATAAAATCGCGACTAGCGATACGGAATCGCTATTTAACTATAACCACACCATAATGCGTGTATATAAAAACAGGATCACAAATATAATTTAATTCGACGTTCATTCTACAAATACATGATGCATTAGATTAACATATTTTTACCTGAATATCTACGTTTGAAGTCGTGACAAGCAACACCTTGTTCGGATTATCAGGCAAAGCTGTAAACATGGAACCGCTTGGCGATTTGTGAAAACCTCTAGACACATTGAAATCAAATAAAATCGAATATAAAAAGGAAATACTCTTTATGGTTTTAACTCCTTCGGCAAGGCACGTCATTAGGGTGTCTTAATTATAAATTTACGTATTAACGTGAAAGTTAGAACGTTCATAGGGCGTATCAGGTGGAGAGGGAAGCCGATTTAAATTAACGCTATTTCTATGGAAATCTGAATTATATATCAAAAAAAGTATTGTTGATGTCATCCATCTTATCATGCTATACACTTTTGTATCCATCCTTGTTCTTAAAACGTGATATATCAACAAACCTGAATAATTATATAAAACAAAATGATTTACTTGTAAAGTGTTTAGTAAATAACATTTGCCTGATGGGTATAAATGAGTGTTGAATAATGTTTAAGGCGCGTTCACGCAAACAAACAAAACATTCCGAAAATAAAGGTTAGACAACTGAAAGCTCGAAAGCCACATTGTTTTAAAAACATAACAATTTACTACATCTTATCACGCAAATATGGGCTTTTTGCATTATTTTGTTGCTTCTATTTTCGCGAACGCGGCCTTAGAATATTTTGAGAAATACCTAACATAGGCATCGGTCGGTGGAAGATCTGGATGGGTGATCGCAATATTCGGTAAATACGTCGCATTGTTCACGGTTCGAATGTGTCTTAAATTGACGAAATCCCTACGAACATAAAGTCAAAAAGACCTTTATATTACATTTTTTGAAGCATATTTACACGTACATGTATATACATAAATATATAAATTAGTTGTTCACGGTTCGTATGTGTCTTAAATTGACGAAATCCCTACGAACATAAAGTCAAAAAGACCTTTATATTACATTATTTAAAGCATAGTTACAAGTATATACATAAATATATAGATTATTCGTTCATGGTTCGTATGTGCCTTAATTAAGTTGACAAAGTCTCTACGAACATAAAATTCAATTCACATAAATATTTGATCATCAGATGCATATCTACATATTTGGACTATTGATAAAGAATATTTAACTTTACTTTGAAAATGAACAACCAATGTATAAAATATACATTTTATCTTTTTTGTTAGGTTATATCAATGGACAATCTCTGTTTAAAACTGTAATAGCCTTTCTCTTTGCAAAAAACAATAACAAAAAGCAGCTGACATTTTAATTCACAGAACCTAAACTATTCATATGACAAAATGGTAACCTTGGCGATATAAATCCTATAAATGCATCCTTAGTGGCAAAATACATAATCATTAAATCATCTGCAATGCGTTCTACGGTCTGTTGAATAATACAAATATGCATATAAAATAGTTAATTATAGGGATTTAACACTGGACTGTGAGTCCTCATAATCAGCTATAAGTGATGGAAATTTGATAACGAATCGAACGACACAAGCTTGAGAATGGGTCCTTCATAATACATACTTTAAACGCATTAGCTTTCAGGTGACTTAACGACTGTAGTTTACACAGATCCAAAGAAAAAAACGCTCACAAAGTAATATGGTATGTGTTCGTGTCTATGATTTATTTTTAGAATGTTGGTTGGTAAAATTGTCTATGAAATATAATGTAACTTTAATGATATACCTTAGTAATTGCCATCGTGTTATTCCATTGAGGGGTTTGATCCACCTGGTCGATAAATAATGTTTTTATCTGATCCGCCGTTGCATCCAGATGCACCTATTTTACCATAAATTATATCTTACATATAATTTGCTGTTTTAAGGACACATTTTCAACGCATAAGATATCAAGTTGCAGGGGAGAGAAATGATAACAGATTACGTATTTTGAGTTTGCGCGTATAAATGTATCTTACTTTCAACGATTAACAGAAAATGAAAATGCTTCATTTTATTCAAATATCACAAGAAAAAGTCCAAACGATTTATATCAACATGTCTTACATACATTTATGGATGGCTTCATACGAATAGGATTCTTCATAAAGAATATAAATATCAATTCATATGCACAATTGTTTGCTCTGTATAGGATTTTAATATTAATAAAAAATATAAATATTAATTTTATTTTAAATGATCAATTTTCGTTGCAAACATTCACAAGATAACACAACATCGATTGCTTGGACCAAAAATATAAATATATATATTCTAATTCACCGTGTGTAGTTAATAATTAAGATAAAAATAAAAAGGTAAAATCGAAATAAGCAATTATCCGTTTTTATTGTATAAAATCTTGGTTCAAGCCTAATTTTTCAGTTTCATTTATCAATATTTATTAAACATATAAGGAAATTCTATAAAGCTACCTTCAGCTTCGTTACCCGGCCAATTCCATCATACATTTTGGATGACACAATTCCTGTTTCAATTGAATCGCCTCTATCGTGTTCCCATCCCTCCGCGTCGTTTAATACTTCATACAAAATGTCAAAGGCTTCATCTGCTAGGGCTCGTAGCTCATTTTCCTTTCAAATGGAAGTGAGTAATTAAGGCACTTTAAAATATATAGTTACCAAAATAACTGTTGGTTTAGAGCAGCATTAACAATGTTTATTTTCTTTGATCAGTTAAGCAGGTCTTATGGTAATTTCATCTTATGGTAATTTCAACGGTTATCTTACCCTGGTTGTAGTTCCGTTACATACAGAATTTTGATCCATCTTTAAGATATTGTCACAAAACCACAACGACTGTTATCAATAAAGATAAATAGTTTATTCCAAATGTCTAATAGCATAACATGAATCAATAAAACATTAAGAAGATAACTGAGTCATTCAATATATGTCGATAAATATTTCGATAAATACTTTATACATTTGTTATTCGAAATGTATCAGAAAGCATTCATTTCAGAGCGATAACTATAGCGGGATAAACAGAATTTTTTAAAGTGCAAACAATAACAATACTGATTTGATTGAAGTTCATCACATTTATAAGACATATTTTAATTAAGAACATACTTACCTACTGATCATAAATTTAACATATAAGCAAGGTTTCCATGTACAATTTACATTCGCTTATCTACTTATTATGTTTTTTTTTCATGATTTTCATTTTCTTTTCAATACATATATGCTAATATTTCGATGACGCTTATGCCTGTTATTTAATTAATTATGTTGCATATTGCGGTTTTTTATCTTTTGCAATGTGTTTAGGCACAAAGTGGGTGTAATTTATTGATTATATCAACGATTTTATTCTTCACAAGATACAACATATTGATCATCGAACTATTGAGGTTAATTCAATACAACAGTCATATGATATAAAGCCTTGTAAAGCCTTGTAAATTTCCAACTGATATTTGAAAAGGCTGTTTGTAGGTTGTTCAACAAAGGGAAACAAAATGCGTTCAAGCAATGCATCTGGCGTATATGCATTATATCTAAATAATACCTAGGACTAAACCTTTATTTGAGAGTGAGAAACACATCGATTGAGTTTTTTAGAAATATTTACATATGCTTAAGTTTATTTATTGATTTTATTGTTAAACGATGGAATAGACTTGCAGTTTTAAACCTCATTTCGTAACTAAACATAATCTATAAGTCTCTACATTTAACATAGAGATATATCACACCTGATAGCAAGTACAATTATTTATACCCAGATTTAGTTATGCAATATTTTTTTTACTTGCAAGGTAAATAGGGAATGTTCGATCAAAGTATTGTTGGTAGCGGGCTATTATTTAGCTGTGCCACCACGGTCTTATAAATAATACGGTTATATCACTTAAATGCTAAATTATTAACTAGAGCATCGTAAGTCTTCTCTTTTGACACAATTGATACAAACATCTAAGCGTCTAATTGGCAATCCGGAGCAATAACTAAACTATTTTCATAAGAAAGTTGTTGCTGTTGTACTTGTTGTCATAAGCCATTTTTATGTTTTGAAAACCTCATTAATCATAATGCAAATACAATGACATTTTACAATCAGGTCTGACCGTTGAATTGTCAGTTCAAACCATGGCAATTTCACTTGCAGGAAATTACCGATGAGAATGAGCAATACCATTGTTATTGTGATTTGACATATTATAACAAATATTTATTCATACCGCCTAATGTGATAATAATTGAATAATAGAATCCCTGAGTTGTATCCAAATCTTAATTTTATTTATGAATTTTGATTCTTTGTTTGCTAAACTCTCTTGATGTGATTATGATACTGTTTACGCTTTCTTTATAAAATGTTATCAAATAAAGTCACATATGCATAAAAAGTCAAAACTACATGCTAAGCATGCTAAATTTGCTTTTAAAATCTATTTGCTATACAGGAGGATTACTATCAAACACTATTGGCATTATATGAGGTTCCTCTTATTTTGGCTCAAATCAAATACATATATCAAGTCAAAATGACGTAACCTTGATATGTATCGTTATCAAATGATTATAAAATACACATTATTACATGGTCAGGGTGCATCACTTAACGAAATAATACGGAAGGGCTATAATGCAATATTTGTGTGCATTGCATCCGGACTATTTTCCGGTTGCACTTCCAAAATCCAATTTTCATGATAAAACAATATAAACATGAATTTATATTTTAAGAATTGATTTCACATATATTATTTTATTTTCCAATATGATTTTTATTTATAAATAAGCGTAGCGTTTCATAATCTACAATGATTATAATTATATATTATATTATCGTCCACTATAACATGGCTATAACATCAGCTTTCGGCCTCGATGCATCCAATTCGACCCCTTCGTGCAATTAACACCTAACAATATTGAACCTTCATAAGGTATTCCCATATTCAATGAAGCATCTCGTTTGAAAATCGATATATCTATTTATATATTTGATAAGCGATTGTAGAAATCTGCATGAAATCCGATGTAGTGATTTTTAATTTAATGCTGATTCAAATGTACTTCAACAACAAAAGTGAACTAGGTATAATTTGATGTTTATTTATAATGAATACAACATAAAATAAACTCTTATTGGGAATGTAAATTGTCTTAAAAGTAATTTGTTTGGAAGGGTAACATACAGCGTTAAAGGGTATGTCCTCGAAAAATATGTGAACCTAAGAAATTATAACAACTTCTAAAAATTATAAATGATAGCTTTTTATTACATATGTCATCATTTTGATTTTTAATTTGATGCTGATTCAAATGTACTTGAACAACAAAAGTAACATACAGTGTTAAAGGGTATGTCCTCGAAAAATGTGTGAACCTAAGTAATGATAACAACTTGTCAAATTATGAATGATAGCTTTTTATTACATATGTCATCATATCTTAATCGCCTTAAGTTTTCTAAAATTTAAAATAGCAAGAATGTTATAATTCATATCATTATTTTAAGGTTAAAATCAATGTTTTGTCCTATAGGTATACATATTTGATCATGTTATTATAAAGAACATAAACATAATTATGTTTTAAAATGTATACATTTCTATTCACTTTTTCGGTTTACAATTATACTGTTGCTGAATGAAATATAACATCAATGTCGATTCATTTCTTTCAATTTAGCACGAAGTCGTTCCGCATAAGCCAACATTGCTTTAGGCTGTTCTCTATTCACTAAAAACTGCGGCACCCACATCTATTGGAATCATAATTCTCTTTAAAATTAACATGTAAAACAAACATATTAAACCTAGCAAAACAAAGCATTCACTAGTTAACGCGACGCGTGTAGGTTTACAATGGCATTGAAATGTTCTTTACAATGTGTCAAAATGTGCTTAGTCGAACTTCTTTGAATAGGGAAATAAAGGATGCGCTGGCTTTTGATACTTAACGAAAGGCATGCTGTTCAAGTATAAAGTCAAAAGAGGAACACACAAAAAGCTTATTAATAAATGTATTTGACACTCTTTTGGCTATGACTTGAACTGTTAATTCAATGAGATTGTTTTTTATTCAAACTTCTTATAAACAGTGCCAATACAATTATTATGTTTTTCGATATTTTAGCCATTTAGTTCATATATACAAGCTCATTTAAGTCGGATAAATATCATTGTATTATTTATTTTTTGAAATATGTATGACATTTTCTAGTTGTTGCCTCGTTCCTTTGAGCAATATTTCATTCATTCGATCATTATATTCCTTCTAACAGCTTTAGATTTTGCCATCGGCACAGCAACATTTTACATTACCCATTTGATTCAAAGTGTATACCCCATGACTGACTTGCCTGAATATCCAGATTAGTAGTTGTTTGGAGTAGAATTTTGTTCGGGTTGTCATCTACTTCAGCAAACATCACTCCGCTTGGTATTTTGTAAAATCCTCTGAAATTGAATGCTTTTAACTATGATTAACTAACATAATGACCATCAGTATAATGCATTGTGAAAAATCATAAAACAAAACACTAACATATACTTAAAAGTGTTCAAATTATTGACCTTTTACCCTCATCTTAGAGTTGGTTCTATATCAAATCGCAGCATTTTTAATGCATTTGATTTATTTTTCAATTTTATATTTACAAATTTGCGAAATTCTGTCGACGTGATGTATATCACTAATTAAAATCTTAACTTGGACAGCTTTAGAATTGCGAAGTTGACACCTATTGCTTAAGATAAGTCCATACAAATCACTTAAATGAGCACATGCTATTTAAAGTAGCTTAATTATATGTTCCAAATGTGACACAGTCGACAAGGTTGATTTAACTATAGAAACCATACCTTACATAATCGTCTAAAGGAGGAACGTCAGGGTGAGTGGTCGCAACCGCTGGTGTATAAGTCGCATTGTTCACTGTTCGTATCAGTCTTAGAACGACAAAATCTCTGTATGTAAGAAATTAATAACTACTTATAGAACAATCTTAAACTGTTTGTGAATTTTTATGGATTTGTTTTCGATTTAATTCACAAGGTATGCCAATTCAATTCATTGTTATTGGGATAAGGACATTTCAATTATAATGCAAGTCTTACAGTTGACTTAAGATAGCGCGTGTTGTCTATTTAAAAATACATGCTTACTTTATTCCGATATGAGTATATAGTTTGTAATGGATAGCACACTCATAATTACCTTAAACTATTTACATTTCATTATACTTTATGACAATACTTTGCAATGTTCACTTGTGTATAACCAGATTATACATGTTATCGAACAAATTACCTTGGAGAGACAAAGCTGAGGAAATTATTGTTTGTTGCGTAATGCATGATTAATAAATCATCAGCAATTCGTTCAACTGTCTGTGAAACAAAAGTTAACAGTGTAACAGGTTCATTTCAAATTACTATATAGCATCAGATGTTAACTGTCGTCTCAAGGCCATATGTTATTAGATATATTTAAGTGTCTATATATATTTTGTTAACAATCCATATTTGGTTCATTTTTTTTCAAAAGCATATGAAAAATATTTGAAACAAACCTTTCATTAATTTGTGCTTGATCAGGAAAACATAAATGCTTATAAGTATACATATGCAACAATTCAAATATATAGAGAAGTTTATGATCATTTCGTTCATGAACATGGTACATTACGGGCATAAATTATTTTAAAAATTTATAAGCGATGAAACATTTATGCTTGACAATAAACTTTGAATCAAATTCACAATAAAACAATGTACCTTCACAATAGCCAACTTCAGATTCCATGAAGGTGTTTCATCTACGTGATCAATTAAAACCCCTCTCACTTGATCCAAAGTGGCGTCGAGATGTACCTTGATATGAAAAGAAAAAATAAAAGATTCCTCCTATTCTTTTATTAAATGGCATAGAAGTTGTTGTTTTTGAAAATGTATTAATAAATCTATATAAATTTCGGCTTTTCATTATATGTCGAGATCGCTGCTCTATATTAGTTGACAACTAAATAACATTAAGATAAATAATTTGTAAACACAAATAAATTAATCCATGTTTAAACCATTGAGCTTTATTCGAACATATCCATTTACGAAATAACATAATATTTGGAAAGTTATTGACAACAACAAACACTACTTTATTCTCATTTCTTTTTGAAGATATCAATAATAAGCGAGTTCAAAGCTAATAAAACGTTGTCGAATTTCAATTTTGTCTCAAAACATATTATTATAGTAAGGCATTTGAGTGTTAAGCTATAAAAAAGTGCAAGTTAATCCACATATGCGCTATATAAGAAATAAATGTATATTGTATTGTATAAAATTAACCTTCATTTTCATCACTCGCCCAATGCCCTCATACATTTTAGAATACACGATGCCTGTCCTTATGGAATCTCCTCTATCATGTTGCCATCCCTGCTCATCGTTAAACACTTCATACAGAATATTGAACGACTTTTCTGCCAGAATACGCAGTTCCACCTCCTTTAAATCAAATCTAATATATCTGATATGGCAATATATAAAGTGTATTTTATATGAACAACTTCTATTTCCAAATTTAACTGCTAGAGAGGGTTAATAAAACTGTGTTTCTCGAAAAAGGTTTAGCAAAAAATGTGAAACTAGTTCTTTTTACCCTGTTTATGCTATCATTGCACATATTGCCATGTTCCATATGAGTGACATTGCCACAGAGTTGCGTTGTAATACTAGAATATTGTTTTCCGTCTTTCAAGCTATCTACAAAAAAAATATTAAATCCAATCATAGAATTTCATTGTTAAACACAAAATACTTTTCATCATGCGCATAATTCACATTTCAAGTAATTTATCAAAGAGCAGGGCATTGAATGTGTCATTTTTTATTTGCAATATAGCATCTTAAGGGGTTGTGATGCGCTGGCATTTCATCATAACAAATGGTATTCATGATTTTCTCACCTAAAGTATCACTTTGCATGCATTCAACAAGTTCTAAATGAAAAGTATCCGAAATAGTACATCTTACTGATTTGCCGGAATCAGATAAACTTAAAAACAAGAATAGCCCAATAAGCACTGCAACAGTTGCAACTACACCAATGATACTATATATGCACTTTTTCCTCGTTTGTATAACGGCTAATAGAAACAGTTTGGAGTTCTGATCCAAGCGCTTGAAAACGACGTCATCATTTCGTTTAGATGATTTTTGATTTTGCATGTTTAATCAGTTGACTCAAACATAAGGTACATGTTTATACTTTCGTAATAAATATCTGCAGTTGTCTTAATTGAGCGCAAAAGTTTGATAAAAAACTATTTAAAAAATACCATTATAGATGGCACACGAATTGAACTAATGCCATCACAATATGTATTGGAAACTGTCTATTTAGTGAACATCTGTTACGAATACTATTCAAAATCAAAGAGTTTAAGAATTCTTGTCTTTTATAAAACTAAAACAAACACTGCAGTATTTAGTTCTATCAAATGGTTCCAGATTTTGAATCACAAAATTGGCGTAGCTTTTTAGGGCTTATTCTAGGTTGAAATAAAATATGTCAGTCGGGTTGCGGGTTAAATCCCTGCTTGAATCTTTAAAAGGTGTTCTGATGTGTTAAGCCCCATTATCTGTGCCCTTTGAGTTTCAAGCTCAAATTAAAATGTTTAATCTTACGCTTTACAAAAAACATTCATATTGTTATTATATCAAATACTCGATGGAATTGCACTGCACTCGTTTGGATCATGATAGCTAAAACTCCTTTCAAACTAATTTGACTTTGGTTTTGGGTTAATCGTTATCTAAAAAGTGTTCTCAAATGAAAGTATCTTTTGCTGCGGGACATGATAAGAACCAAATATTAGTTATTCCACTTTTTGTTTACATATAAATACATAATTCTCAAAATCAAAACTAAATTAAAATAAATAAACGTATACTTTGATCTATGACACACATTTTAAGCTAAGCATTGTACCCATTTCAACGTAATTTAAACGGATGTCCAAGTTTTTACCGACATTATAATAACCCAATTTTTATGCAACTGATCTTTGTGGAATGATAAATTAAAACTTCTATTTGTGTACGCATTTAATGTCCTTTTATTGGGTTGGTAGTTGTCTGAGACTATTATCTCAAATATAAGGAAAATGATTTCGATTTGATAACAAAAATGTAGTTTAACATATAAGTGTGCATTAAGTGCAATTGATTTTTATGCACTCGTTAATCATTTTGACAACATCCTGTATAGGCCCAATTTATTTACTTAAATGGCTAAAATCCCCATGTTCATCCTTATTTCATTCATGGTACTTTAAAAGGATATGGCTATATCTACCGATGATAAATTGTAGTTTAAACAAAGAATGCTGCTGTTTAGGGTATCAGTAATATCATGATTTGACGTCGTCTTGAATAAAAATAATGACTTGTAAACTAAGCAATTGATTCTGCTTCGAATAGCTAATTCACCCTGTACTCATTCAACCGAAGTGTGCAGTTTGTATACATCTTCTTAATCGTCATATGTAATGTAAAACGAACTCCGGACATGTTTTAGTGCTTTCTCAGGTTTAACATTAAGTTTAAATTGCAACATTTAGATGCCTCATTGTTCAACGAATATTGTATTGCATTATCTTAATGAAAACCACCTGAGTGAGTCAAGCATATCGACTTCTAACATAAGAATAATAGGACATCTCACTGCGTAAACATTGGATTTTCAAATTTGTTCGAAATTTCAAATTTATTCAAAGGTTATGTTGACCATTCCTCTGTAGGAAACTATACACGAAATATATTGAGGCAGTTTAGTTGATGAAACCCGACGATTGTTATTGATAGGATTGATTTGAAGATTGGTTCCTATTGTTGATTTAAGTGAAATGTTGCACTTATTAGATTGTGAATAGAATTTTGGTCAATCAGAACAGGTAAAATACTCGTTTCGTGTTTTTTTTCTTTCACAAAGGATTGCTTATAAATAATATACTCATCATTTATGTGTTATTTTCAATGGATATTATTGTATAATTGTATGTTTATTGCCCCAAGGTGTTCATAACTATTTGCCGCCTGTGTTACCATCTTTGAAACTTTATGATTCGTAATAAAGTTGGCATTATCATGGAATTGTGTGTCAAGATGCAATTGTCACTTATATTGTTCAGTTGTGTGGTCGGCAAAGGGTATGGTAATTAAAATTCAATTTTACTCCTTTTCACTCCTCACGTTACTTAAAATAATATTGTTTTGTTTTATCTTAAGTATGCACTTATTTCCTATATCATGAGTATCGGCTATAAAATGGCAATACAAAAGACTTATTTATTTTGATCACGTGATAAATAATTGTAAAGAAATACATTAAGGAAGAATTAAAAAAAACATTGCACTCATATTTTAATTTACTTTGATTTATAAAGTATTAATAACAGGTACGGTTATTTGACAATAGTTTTTATCTTTGTGAACAATTCTCATTTTGCCAAGCATCAAAGGATAGAAATTTTGTTCATTTGAATGTTTATGCCTGAAGTATGATATTGAATAGCAACATGCAAAGATTAAATAAAATGAAATAAAGGTCTTGATTATTTATTCAATATCTAACCGCAGTCAACAAAATACACAGAGAATTATCTTTGTTTGATAACTATATTGCTCACAAAAATAATTTAATCTAAATGTTTATTTTATATTTTAAGGTGATTTGATAAAGAGGGGGACACACCGTTATTTCATTTCGGAGTAGTATCACAACCTCGGGCAAGACATTATTGTCACAAGAAGGGTTCCGAATTAGCAAGTATCACTTCGTTATCAGAAATGAACTTCATAATGAATGCGATAAAAAAGAGGTAACTATTCATATGTAATCTTACTTTTTGCTCATTAATCGTGATTTATTTCTCTATACCATAAATGTTTCAATCAAGAATAATATTAAATAATGTCATTGAAATATTAATACATTTAATATTTAAAACAAAGATAATGTATATAATATATTTGTACAGAAATAGCGATATAGATGAATGTTAAATACCTCATCGAGTTAAGGATTTATTGCGATAGTCGGTTACCGAGCACACGTGTTAAAATCCATAAATGTAATTGAATTTATTTGTTTTTTTTCTTTTAGATATGGGAGAGAAACGACCGATACGTTCTTTTGGATCGGTCTCAACATTGACATTCCGTGTGGAGAAAATACTTGCATGTCTCAATATATGTCTTCATTGGATTGCAAGTCTTGTCTTGAACGCTGGAGATGGCTTAATGGTTCACCCATGCTGATTGATTGGTATATCTCACCAAAGGTGGTGTTGGAATCATTAGTGGATAGAGACATTATTTTTTTCCCAAATGGAATCAGTAATTGTTGCGGTCTTAGCATTCACACATTTCTTAGTGTTCCTTGCGCTGGGCGTCTTCCTTTCATCTGTAAAATAGGTTAGTACTTTATCTTTACAGTATTAATGTTATCATAGTTTATACATATGGAATCAAGGGTCGACACATGTTACCTTAGAAATACTTTATTTAGTATTTAATTAGATAACAGGAAAACAAATGATTGAACAAATTTACATGACATTTATCAAAAACATTGAATATTAAGAGACCAATATCCTTTGAAAAGATTTTTGTTCTTAAGTCTAAATTGCCATGGCAACATGCCAAAGTAAACAAACAAAACAAACATGTCGGCATAATTAATTTGAAAGCACAATAACTTTTGAAATAATGCATTTAACAACCAGCTTTAAAAAATAACAAACATTAAAGATTCGTTTCTGCAAACGACACTAGACGTCAAGTGCATGACATCCGCTTTATTGCTTGCTTGTCAGAGCAACACTCAGAACGCACGGAAACCAAGTTTACGGTTATAGGCGGCAAAGAAAACTACTTTAAAGCTTGGTTTTGTATCTAGCATAAAGCAACTGTGAAATAAAAACATCTCGGTGTCAACATGGACTTAGCAATCTGCGTTTCTTTGTGTTTTTCCTTTCAATCCATACTTTTTAAAGAAAGTGCAAGTGGTCACAAAAATGAATAGATGACATCTGGACTGTGTTCTATGCATTGTTTGATTAAATAAATTTGACTTTCAAGATTCTGCTTTGGAAATACATATCAAAAACACTTTCAATAATGTGAGATAAGACCGACTCTCTATAATATTTATTGTCATATGAAGATGTAAAAAGGTATTTACTTGGCCCGACATGCACTTAAGTGTAAACGATGATATTAAATCCTTATTTGATCCTGCAAATAGGCTGATAAACTATTTTGTTCTCCTTTTCTCCTGTAATTATACTTTGTAGATGGAGATGATTGTTTCAATCACGATTGTAAACATGGGCAATGTGTGGATGAAATAGGGACGTATAAGTGCAATTGCTCTGGAACAGGTTTTGAGGGCGATAAATGTCAAAACGGTATGTCTGAAAAATGCACTTAGCACACATTATACAATATGGCAACATTAGACAATATGCATAGTATATTATTCTCTCGGCTAAGCAGTAATCAGCAAGCAACACCATATTATATATAATAATCAAATAAATTCATTCCGAATAACTATTATATTGTCAGCGCGCCTTTTTGTATGTGGCTCATCTATGTCTGTGTAACAATATCTAAAAAGAAATATAATTGATCTTAATGTTCAAATTTTAACCGTTTATATGAACTTAACTTTGAATATGACATGTTTCAGATATTGATCATTGCGTTCGAAACAAATGTAAATATGGTGTGTGTATTGATGGAATAGATTCGTATACATGTGAATGTTTTCCGGGATATGAAGGCAGTCGATGTGAAATAGGTAGTACTAATTATAATAGTCAATATATGTTTCCTTGCTTTGAAACATATATTAATGCGATGTATATGGCACCATATTATTGTTATGATAGATATCGATATCAGTGTGTATAATATTTAATAAGCATTTGTATTTTATATGTTACAATGAAACGACACTACTTTATATACCTTTGCTGTTACATGTTCTTTTTCGGTAAAGATATCGACGACTGCAAGGCTAACGGATGCATGCAAGGGCAATGTGTAGACGGACTGCAGTCGTACCATTGTGATTGCACTGGAACGGGATATGATGGGAAACATTGTGAACACGGTTCGATTTATTTTCTAAATAAGCCTATTTCGGCCGTGTTATAAATTATTAATGATTATAATTGTTTACAGATGTCAAGTAACGTAATAATTATACAAACCATTATTTATATGCAAAGCAAATGCAGTATTGTCAAAATAATAACCGTTTCTTCTGTCTTTCATAAAATGTAAGCACATATTTTATGGATTATAGAATTGTCTCAACATAATTGATTATAGAGATAGATGAATGTGAATTCAATGAATGTCAACGTGGACAGTGTGTCGATGGGAACAACACATATAGCTGCGATTGTTCTGGAACGGGATTTTCAGGAAAACTTTGTCAAAACAGTAAGTGTACTTTTCGGAAAAGATACATTACCTTTGTATATAAATATGCAAATAGTTACATGGTTTATCAAGTCATACACAAATTAACATAAAAGAATACATTGCATCATTTAAAACAAAACAAAATGTATGTATGTGTTGATTGTGTATTATTAGATATATCAAAATATATCGTAAAACGTCTTATGAGATATTGATATTTTATAACAACTAAACGCAAATGTGTGTTATGCTTGCAGGAAACCTTACGGCCTACTTTACGATAGGAATTGTAGTAGCAGCAGTGGTTATTTTGCTGATAATATCGTATCTCGGATTCCGTTTGCACCGGCTAAAACACCAACATGAAACCATCGAGGTCACCTCTCCTCATCAAATTACCAACAGGGAAGCAGGAAGTAGGCAATCATCGATACACAGCATCTATGATGAAATCGATATCGAGACGTACGAATCGGTGGGAATCGAAGAGCAAGTTCGCGCATCACCATACACTGTTCTAACACGTGACCCTTACGGATACGATGAACTTTATGGTCTCAACAGAATTGCCATTCTCACCCATGACCCTGACCAAAACAGCGAGGAACCTATAGGACCCCACCCTGACATCAAAACCAAATCGCTTCCGATCGATTTAAATGTAGTGCGTGATGACAGTGGCCAGCCTTTAGAGGAGGAGATCTATGTGGATATGTTACCGGACACATTAGAGGTAAGGGCGATTGGGAAGGGTATGCGAGGTTGCCGGGAAAAATCGAAGAGTATGGGTGATTTGGGAAAGGTATGCTAAAATGTTAATGTAAAGGTAAGGCAAGTAAATGTGCAATACAATTTTGTTGAAGGCGGCATCAAAAACCAGGCTACTGTCAAATAAAAAAACGCATTAAGGTGTGATTCGTTGTATGAATAAAAACGTGTTATTTGTTTAAATATTGTATAATTTATAATGAGATTTTTCATATAAGCCTCACTATTTAATATGTTTTATGTTTGCACTGAAATGACTTCATCAAAGTTACAAGTTGAGCTGTTTTTGTAATTCGAGGCGTGTGATAAACATAGGTTGCCAATTAAATGCAGCAAAGGCGGATTGTGTGTATTCGGTTTCATTTTTTTTTTTCAACGATTATAATTTCTCTAACACTTTCAGAGAAATGAAAATGTCAAAATACTAGAAAAGCGTCGTTGATAGGTTTTTTTTTCAATTTGTGGTTTTGTGTATTGAGACTATATTGGAAAATGCAGCGATAATTATTTTTGTTAGCTGTATTGATATGATATTCATTAACGATTAACTGTTATTTCATTTATGTAGCAATACATTTCTTTTATCGCGATTTTACAAACACAATTTGTATATTTAAAGTTCAAAATAATAACAATAATATTGTGTAATATTACACGTTCTGTTGTATATATTTTATGCAAATGAACATAAAGATGTGTATATTATCAATTATTCGATTGGTTCAATGTTTATTCTTAAATATTGATATTCATATTTTTATGTTTACCCATAATAATTTTTTATCATATTGGTGAATATTTCAACCGTTTGGTGAAAATTTTCAACTTGTTTATAAACAGGCCAATTTTATGAGTACGTTTTAGCAACACGACATATTTAAGAAAACAACAATATCCTCAAAGTTCGATTAATCAGATTTTAAATGAGATTTTTTGATGAGAATAATGAGAATTCGTACGAGATCAAAATGGATGATTATCATTGTAGAATTGATATGAATATTGAAAATATATGTATATTTTACTTGTCATAGATTTTGCTTAATTTGCTTATAATTATAGCTTTTTAATTTTGTACCAAATTTTCTATATAGAATTATGTATGTGTAATTGAAATCATGTGTCCAGATAAATATATTACTGCATGCGTATAGCTTAAAATCAATGTAGTTGCTTTTGTAATGGTACAAGTCTAGCCAACATTATTTGTATGTCTATTTTGAAGTTTTCGGTAAACAATATTTCATGCAAATAAAAAATTTTATAATGTGCAGTCATGCACTTCACAGTTATAGCTATATTGTGTTTTGAATCATTAACAATAGTTCCAGGATATGGTATTCTACATTAGTTTTTGCATGATTTCTAATCATTCAAACTGTGAACTAATTATTTATTAGTTATTTGAACAAACTAATTTCAGCTTAAATATCGTGTATGTGTATAACGTAGTTATCTCTGTGAGACGTTTTTATGAGCAACTTTTTTTACAAATATTCAATTTCTACCGATCCGATTGTTTTAATCACTTGCATTAAAATTGTATTCGACAACTCAAGTCGGTGTGTGGTTTGGACCAATTAAAATTAAAGATGTTGGTATGGACATGTTTGCTGAGTTTCAATTCTAATAATTGTGTATTTGGATATTGCTACACAGCTATATTTCTATATATATTTTGTTATTGTCTGTAAATAAAGCATTTCAAGCCAAGTTGCCTTTGATTTTGAAAGGTTTAATGATCATTTACATATTTATGATGGAAAGTGTCCAGCGAAAGTACCAAAAACATATTCATATTATTGTTTGTCATTGATTCACTTATGAGCAACATTCAAATCATTTGCAGATTACATACAATAGTGAATTAAGGGAAACTTGCTTAATGAATTGAGTTCTGAGAATTGTTGTCTTAAGACATTGTCCTTACCATTTTAATTTTATTTTTGAATTCAATGTATTTATGTGGCTCAATATCTAAGTGCTTGATTTATATTTAAAAGGCATCTGTGAATTAGATGGGGTTTCTTTTAAATATTTCTTTCAAATACAATACAAATGGTATATCAATCAGCGGATTCTAATACAATTTTACTACAGATTCTTATGCTCACGATTCATAAAAACCTTCGATCATATCATGTGCCGCTATTCAAAAATCATGTGACTGAGATTATTTCTCCGTAAAAATGTACTTTATCGAATAAGTACAGCTATGCACACAAGCCTCAATATTATCAAACATAAAAAAAAACGACAAACAAACCATTCCCTTTTACATATAGTCATTCATGGTCTAACAATCCCCTTAAAGTTGATCTCGACTCCAAATGATGTGTTCATTTCATTTAAAAAGTCATATGTATTGATAATTATTAGGACCTATCCTTTGGTTTAGCTACATTTATGAAGAATATCTGATTAAATATTATTTACGGAAATAGGTTATATATGTTACTTGTGCAGTATAATTTTATTAATTTTATTTTTCCAGTCCTTGAATTAATGGAGGGAAGGGGTAAGGCACGGACAAACTCATGTACCGCTTCAATATACTTCTATAATTTTGCTCATTTCACATTTTTTCTCGAAATATAGAGCCAAAAATTATGTTTAAAAGGTCATATGGTGATATATTTTTATTCAGGAATCCTACAGATTAAACATTTAATGTATTCATGTGGCTCAATAATATTTATATTACTGCTTTATATATATTTAGAAGGTTTCTGCATAAATTAACTAATAATCTGATTTCTTTACGTCAATGTAAATGAAATCATATATTATTTTCGTGCAGTGTTTAAGCAGCAACCTGCTTTTGGATTTTGTGGACCCGATAACTATATCATTTGGACTACCTGCATAGCAAATACATATATCATCGCGTAAATTATGCTTTTGTGTTTATTCTCGTATAGTTAATCATATCAAATATTATTTTGCATTATCAATATAAGCCTGTTAAGTGAGTCCTTATTCCATAACGCCACATGACATTAACAGAAAATATTTTTGCTCTTTGCTCTCATGGCGCCACACAGGCACTCTATTGACTGTTGTCAATCACACAAGACACACCCCTAGGGGCTGCCAATAGTTATGCAAAATGGGCGGGGCGAAGAGCGGGCTTAAGCTACTTAATGCAAGAGGTGGGTCATTGGCTGTATTGAAACGTGTTGTAGTTGGTTTTCTTAGAGAGAAAAACACACTACTTTAATGTTTGATCAATTTGAGCACTAGCAAGTAGATTTTCGATGCTGTAAAATAAAGATATAAAAACTGCGTAAAACAGTAATTCGATTTGCTTAATGCTAAATAACAACATTCTATCATGTTTTAATTATTGTAAATCTTTATTTAAACAGAATCCTCATTGGTAATAATGCGAGCGTAGCAAAGTCTTATTTTGTATATTACATTGCAGTTATATCTAAGATTTAGCATTTTAAGAATAATTATCTGATAATCAATATAGAAGAAATCAGATTCCTATGCCCTACGGGCATATCTATCTAGTTGGATATATTTTATTTATTTCCAATTTCTTATAAAGTGCTTATAATATTTAAATTTCATCTATGTTAATGATATTTAACTCCACATCATTTTGGCCAACTGTGGAGAGCCCTATTAATCATGTCATTGGTTGGGTCGTTCCAGGCCTTGTTGAGGATACGCTTCAGACCAGCTAGGGTCTGTATGGATTTCCTCTAAAAGCTCCCTTGTCAAGATGCGACAAAAACTATAATCTATAGGGGCAGTATCAGGTGGCTTGGGCCACCTGCAACATGATTTTTATCGGCGTCGTCGAGATACGGCATCGTCCATTTTGACGTATGGTAAGATGCGCTCCCTTGGTGGGACACCATGCTGTTTTTCAATTCTCCTGGAAACAAATGCGGCACAACTTTTCTCACAAATAGGCCCAGCACGTTTTGAATATAGGTATCCAAGTTCACATACACCTTGTTATCGAAAAACACAAAGCTAGTTTTCCCGTAAGCACTCACCCCAGTCCAAACCATGATTCCAGGAGTAATCGTCTCGTTTTAGATTACGCTGTGGTTGTTGACCCAACGTAATAAACTCGTCATTTTCCGTAGCTCCTAGTCCTACCCAGCATTGCCAATCCTAATTCATTCAAAATATCGCGCTTCGTGACTTGGTTTGGTTTTTAAGATCATAGTCCGGATCTTCTTGACCACATCGGTAGTAGCCTTTTTTTAACCACGTGTTTCTTTTCTTGCTCAAATTTGTAATTTCTCTTTATTTTCTGTGTCCGCTGATTATATTGGTAAAAGTAATTTAAGTGACGTCAAAATCATCTCTACTGAGTTGTCTCTGGATCTGTGAAACACCCGGTCCAGATATCCAAATGCACAATATAGTACACTCAGGGCATTCATTAATTAAAAGTCTTGGTATTGTTGAAAATCGAAACGTTTTTTTATAATAAAAATATAAGGGCCAACGCATATTATTGTCATAGGGATATTTTTGGTATCACACCGTGTTTAGTCTACACAGAACATTAAAAGTGTAAACAATTAAACTAAACACCTCTTGTATAAGATTAGAATTAAAACATAAGAACCATTTATACTTAGTCATTATTAAATTTAGAAAACAAATAAGTTTTTTAACTTTTCTAAAATACAATACTGAATTTTTCAATTTCCATTGGTGACATATTCCACAACTTTGGAGCAGAGACTGTAGAAGCTCGCTCCCCAAATTTAGATTTACACTTGGGAACGACTAGCTGTAAATGACTAGATGACTTTAAGGAACGACTAGGTGTATACGGTATAAACAGATCAGTCAAGTATTCAGGCCCACTGCCTTGTACACATTTAAAACATAAATCTTATACTGTGAAATAAATTCGTGCTTCTTATTGATACCGTAGAGTAATCCAATTGCATAGCGATCACCATAGCTTGTATAAGGGTTCTTGTTATAACTTCGTCTATGTATTTACGCATTCCCGCTATGGATCGCAAGTTTAAAACCGCAATTTGAAACTTTTTCAATACGAACTCCATGGGAAGTGATTGCTCGAGCAAAACACAACAGATCTAACAGATGATACACTGTGCACTTTGTTTTTGTCAACTGTAATCCCGAAATATGACAAATGTGACGCAAAATGTTTGGAACTTATCAAAATAACCTCAGTGTTCTCGTCATTTAATTTTAATCCGTTTAGTAATATTCATGTCTTAACATCTTTTACACGATTTTCTAGACGATCACATGCGCATTCCGAGTCTTAAACAAACACATACATGTCGTGTGATATGCGTAAAAATTATACGATATGCCGAGCTCGCGAAGTATATCGCCTACTAGAGTCATGTACATTGTGAACAGGATGGGTCCCAGGACGCTACCCTTTGGGGCGCCTGGTCGAATGGGTGCCTTTGATGAATAGTACGCCCAGACAAATACGACTTTATCCAAGCAAATGCGGTCCCTGATATGCCGAACTAGGACGATAAGCGAGACAATAGACGAGCATGGTTGCTTTATTGAACGCGGACTATTTGAACCGTAATGCAATAAATAGATTTAAATTAATGGTTTATGTAAATTCGATATCAATATTGTAGACTGTACACATAAGAAGAATTAGGGAATTGTTGTATTTATGCAATAAGCATATCTGAATAGATGATAATCGCATGTCACATATACATTTATGATTTTTTAGACATTTATATTCTATCAACGAAATGTATACCGAGCGTCACTGAAAACGCAAACTGTGTTTGATATGTAACCACAAAAAACTATAAGTGCTAGAATTACAAATTTTTCAGGAAAATGTGTTCGTTCATTTAGGCTCATGTACATGTAATTTTAATGTTTCAAGTTTTATCTTTTGGTCTACAATTCTACCTGAAAGAGAACTACTCCCCATTTCAAAAGTCACAAATTTGAATCTATTTGTCGAAGTCATTGTGTAAGGGTCTTTCCGGTTCGCTGGTTATTTCTCAGAAGCAATTTCTTGCTATAAAATATCACTTAAACATTCTTTCTTGTCGATGAGGATCCATTCAATGTTATTTGGGTTTTTTTAACATAACGGGCATTGTTGCCGCCTATTGACAAGACCAGTTGGGAGCTTGTTCAAGCCCTGCTTGAGGAATAGGATCATTGTTGCAACAATTGTACACATTTCTATCGTAAAATATCGATATGATTTGGATTTCGTTTCCAAAAACTTGACTTGTACTCGTATACATATCATTCTACAATTAGAATTTATGAAAATGAAACATTAGGGTGGTCATCATTAACATGACGGGGATTGGCATCAAATCAGAATGATGGACATTTTGTACATTATCAGTATACTAGACAGATATCAATATGTATTCTGTGAAAGTTTTAGTTGAAAATATTCATCAATAAAAAATATGAAACTTTGTCTTGCCTTTTCGGTGACGCTCGTATAGATGAATAAATAAGTTCACAATCGGTATTTACCAGACTGAAATGTGTATTGTATATGTATTCGCATTGTCTTTTTGTATGTTACACAAAAGGTGAAGCTATCGGTTAAATTGTATGATTAAGTTATATGTATTATTTTACGTAATCTCAAAATGGAGATTTGTTTATATAATGAGATGTTATCAAGACTATGGTAAACGATGGTACTTGGCGGTTTATTCGGGTAAATGTTTTATCTTGTAGCAGCTCATCCTTTGCTTGCAACTTTTTCCGAACAAAACAAATATTTTTTTCAAAACGATAATTTTACTCTAGGATTACATTTGTAAGTATATCAACCAATGCATATATCTTTTAATTTAGTCTCTGTAAACGAATCTGTGAGAGAATAACATATATCCACATTTGATTTCTTGAAATCTATATTCTGGAAGGAGATTGCATACTTGCTTGCAATACCTTTTTGAGTATCTTGTTTGCAACTTCAGAATAAACATTTTGGCGGAATCAGCGTATTTATCTTATTTAAAGAAATCTGATCATCTTCCGCTTAACAATACATACATTTTCAAAATAAATAGGAGAGTGCCCTCGTTAAAGATAACTCTAATAATTCTTAATACATAATTTCTTTATTTTCACGAATTTTCGAAAAAACTGCATTGTCGAATACGAATCTTTCAATCTAATTATGATAGCTAATGTTGTTGAATGGTTGGAATGTTAAATAAGACCGAATAACCAAATAAAACCAACATGGTCGTTCATTGTATTTATTCTTGTTAACGTTATCCAACAACTATAAGAAAAAAATCATAGATCTTACACTTAAAAAGATATAGTTTCGATTGTTTCATTTCAAATACCGTCTTCATATATATAAAGTTTTTCATGAAACAGTTACTTTTTATGTTTGTTATGCTTTTCATTTTGGGTATGCTAAACATTTCTTAATTGATACAATCACTATAATAATATGAATAAACATACAAAAAAACATTATCGGAAACTAAAAGAGAACAATATAGTCTAAATGTTTTCAAACAAGACACACTTACAAATGCCACCTATTTTTTATCATGTGCCTAAAATAAAAATAGTTATTAGTCACCGAAACGAATTCTTGGATTTCATGAATAATGCCTTAGTTCTGTTATATCATTTTTTTATTTTCTGTACACCCGGCATATATTGCCACTTTGACACTTCCTGCACAAATCCCTTCGATGATCCTTTTTTGGGTCCACGTGCCTCTCATATCTATCGGTACACGTGCAGATCAGCTGACCACAATCTCGGCACGTGATTGGCTCGGTTTTCCATGGACGCCAGGGAGTCTTGCATTTCTTGCATTCTTGCGCATAGAACTGTCTATTCTGTAAGATATAAGAAAAACTGGAATTAATGTATCGCTGGACGATAGTTATGTGTTTAATTCATGTTAAGTGACTTACATAAAAAATACGCTTTACATAAAACGTACTAAAATACGTTTGTCTATTATGAAGTGTGGCTGTTTTATTTGGCGTTGGAGACAATCGCAAATATTAAGAGAGATGGAATTGATACCCGATCTTAAAATCACATATCGCTCCACGCTCGTACGTTCAAAATGAGTTTAAATAAATAGCTTTATAAAAAAAAATAAACATATAAAATTGGGAGGGAGTAGCTTCAAACCGAGTTCAAATTACCGTGGAGGAAGCTTGAAATCGGTTCAAGATTACCGGGGGCTAGCTTGAAATTGGAGGTAGCTTGAAAACTTTACACCGGCACACTGACATGCTAAACGACTGAATTATAAACATTTCAATTCATTATGTTTCTTCGTTAAAACAAACATAACATTCCCAGTATATATTCAAGGTTAGCGTGCTCCGATCAAACATGCATAACATCACCGGGTCCCGTCTGCCAACATTTATCGGACATCCGGTTGTAAAGGACGTCCCAACATGTATTTGTTCGGACCGTTTCCCAGTTTATAGGTACCGTTGCCTTATATTATATATTAATGGTACTTATATATTTTCAAGTAAACTGATGAAATTTAGACTTACATGTGTTCACAAGCAAGGTGTTGACATGTGGACAGACAGAGAGACATGTAGTCAGACGGACGGACACGACGATAGATATATAGCCTTAATTCCTCCAAAACTTGATAGACGGTTTAACCGGGGCCATACCATAAAATTGAAAAGATAGCGTGCGGACAGAGAGAAATACGTGTACAAAGACGGAGAATTCTTGTCCGTTATTTCAGCCATCTGGGACGTTAATGTTGACTTCAATGTGTCGTGAAAATTTCGAAAATGAAGCAATCATATATTAAATTTGCTTTTCGGGACAATAGATCATTTATGCATCAAATGATAATAGATTTGTCAGAAAGCGCAAAAGCGAAATAGACTTTTTAATGGTTTCAAAAATGTCGCTACTCTGTTTAACGCATGTCCGAAATTTCAGCCCCCCTCCCATTCACTCACTGTCGTCTGCATAGATTCTATATAAGGTGTACCTATGGTACTTTAATAGGTTTTGCGGGTAATAGACTAGTGTGTAGATGACAGTGAACATGTGATACCTGTAGAGGCAGCGCATTATCGAGTATTGAAGCTCTAGTCTATATAATGCGGTTATCAATGTCTTTTTTTTACAAAGAACCTTTTACGAGAGTTTTAGGTTATAAGTTAA
This sequence comes from Hydroides elegans, assembly GCA_001703475.1. Classification (NCBI taxonomy): domain Eukaryota; kingdom Metazoa; phylum Annelida; class Polychaeta; order Sabellida; family Serpulidae; genus Hydroides; species Hydroides elegans. The sequence continues at coordinate 3,162 of LQRL01147937.1, read as the reverse complement.
AAATATGTTGAAGTATATTAAGTGTTTTTTTAAGCCGTTCTCATTATTTGTCAATATTCAAGGGGCTTTTTCCGTTGGTTAAGATTTCATTTTTTATATATAAATTGTAGCGGGCCCCATTGCATACCATTATCCTGACTTGCTTTTTGAATTGAAAATTGTGATATAGAATCAAGATTTTTTTTCATTTCATCGTCCACTCATCTTTTATATTTCGGCATATTAAAAACTTATCCGCTTAAACTCTCGTAAATTACTACTAAGACTACAGGTAACACGTGTAAAAATGACCTTGATAATCGCATTATATAGACTAGAGCTTCAATACTCGATAATGCGCTGCCTCTACAGGTATCACATGTTCACTGTCTTCTACACACTAGTCTATTACCCGCAAAACCTATTAAGGTACCTTAGTTAACTTTATATCGAATCTATGCAGACGACAGTGAGTGAATAAGAGGGGGGCTGAAATTTCGGACATGCGTTGAACAGAGTAGCGACATTTTTGAAACCATTAAAAAGTATATTTTGCTTTTGCTGTTTCTCACATATCTATTCTCAGTTTATGCACAAATGATCTATTGTCCCGAAAAGCAAATTTAATATATGATTGCTTCATTTTCGAAATTTTTACGACACATTGAAGTCAAAATTAACGTCCCAGATGGCTGAAATTACGGACAAGAAGTCGACCTTACAAACGCACTGGCTTTCAGCAAATATTTCACTGATAGGCTAAAGACGGTGCTTAACGAAAAGTTCTCACAGTAAACATGCAAACGAACAGACATGTGTAAAGATGTACGGGCTCTATGATAATAATGATCTTAGTTCAGCCAATATTTCGTTTGAAAAAACCCCTTACCGAAACAATCTCAAAGTAGACATTCGAACGGACAGACAGGTGTAAAGATGTACGGGCTCTATGATCTATAAACAATGACCTTGATTCAGCCAACTTTTTGCTGGGAGAGCCCTTACATAAAGGCCCTCAAAGTAGATATGAGAATGGACAGACATGTATAAAGGTAAACGGGCTCTATGATAGCAATAATCGTGATTCAGCCAACATTTCGCTGGCAAAAAAACCTTACCGAAACAATCTCAAAGTAGACATGCGAACGGACTGACAGGTCTAACGACGTACGGGCTTTATGATAGCAATTATCTCAATCAGACATAATTTCGCTAATCGTTATACAAATGCAGAACAATATTACGCGAGGCCAGAGGTTATATCCCACCTTGGTAGATCAGATCATAGCGCCGTCCTTTGCAAACCATCGAAATTTGTCAGACATAAAAAAGGGAAAAATATCACAAAATTAACAAGAAGTTATGGAAAAAATGAAAAGGCCATTTTCGTGCATTCCCTCAAAAATACCAACTGGACTCAACTTTACTATTTGAAAAAGTGCTCTGAACAGTTTGAGTTTTTTGATAGGACAATAACAGCCCTGATTAACTCATGTTTCCCTGTAAAAACCATCACCGTGCATTCAAAGGATAAACCATGGGTAACACCTGGATATAAACAGTTGATCAAAGAAAGGCAAAATGCAGTGTTTCGAGGTGATATCGAGACATACAGAGTGCTTCGAAATAGGATAAACAGACAAACAAAGCGCTTAAGATCCAAATTCTACAAAAACAAGGTCCAACAATTATACACCTCCGACTCCAAACAATGGTGGAATAACGTCGGCCAAATCATCGGCGCGCAAAGACCAGACCCAAAGGATATTTTCTCAGGGATGGCTCACGAATACGCCGAGGGAGATCACCAGAAATTGGCAAACGATATGAATATTTTTTTCATAGCGTCTCGTCGGATCTCCCCCCGATCCCGAAAGACCATCCTTACCTACACCTCAACACCGAGATAGAGGATAAACATATAATCTCTATATCCGACGTCGAACGACAGCTGTCGAGGCTAAAAGCGAGGAAAGCTGCCGGTCCGGATGGTATTCAAGCCTGGATACTTCGCGATCTCGCGCCCTTGCTAGCGCGATAACAGCTATTTTCAATAGCTCCTTACGAGAAGGATACGTCCCCGAAAAATGGAAACGTGCAATAGTAACACCATTGCCAAAGAAGTCACCCGCAACAATCATCGAAAAGGATATACGACCAATATCTCTCACGTGCCTTATCGCGAAAGAGCTTGAGCGGATCGTTATTAAGCATCTAAGATGCTACACAGCCAATAAGTCAGATCCATTGCAATTCGGAAATAAAAAGGGAGTTTCAACAACTGACATGCTGGTTAAACTGTTGCATACCTGGCACGAACCTACGGATAAAGGCCACTCAGTTCGCATCGTATTTTTGGATTACTCAAAGGCTTTTGATAGAGTAAATCACAACATCCTCCTCGAAAAGCTCGCCGCCTACGATCTACCACCGTTCCTCTTAAAATGGATAACATCTATCTTATCAGAAAGATCACAGTATGTTCGCCTCGGAGACCACATATCGGATATTCTAACTCTCGTAGGGGCCGTGCCCCAAGGCGCCATTTTCGGTGTGGAGGGGTTTTTAGCCCTTATAGACGACCTCAAACCACCCCTACCCTTGTTCAAATATGTGGATGACAGCACCGCCTTTGAAATTCTGAAGAAGTCAGATCCAGATCGCAACGCGCTCCAGGAATCTATGAACGAAACCGTAAAATGGACACAAAACAACGACATGAAAATAAACGCACAGAAAACCCATGAAATGATTATATCTTTCGCAAAAGACAAGCCCAAAAGACAAGCCCAACCCATAGACAACCTGAAATGGGATACACATGTGAAAGAAATCACGAAAAAAGCAAAGACAAAATTGTATTTTTTAACTCAAATGAAACGCTCCGGAGTGCCACCAAACCTTCTCGTTCATTTCTTCAAATCAGTTACTATACCGCAACTAGAAA
>LQRL01147936.1:11597-29451 GCA_001703475.1 Hydroides elegans | reverse complement strand
GTATCGACTTGTGTTAGTTGAAGAAGTTTGTGTCAGTTGAGGAAGTGTGTTAGTTGAGGAAGTGTGTTAGTTGAGGAAGTGTGTCAGTTGAGGAAGTATGCTAGCAGAGTAAGTAAATCTGACCAATAATAATGTATATGCGAGTAAAATATATTGAGTATGTGATTTGTATCGACTTGTGTTAGTTGAAGAAGTTTGTGTCAGTTGAAGAAGTGTGTCAGTTGAGGAAGTGTGTTAGTTGAGGAAGTGTGTCAGTTGAGGAAGTATGCTAGCAGAGTAAGTAAATATGACCAATAATAATGTATATGCGAGTAAAATATATTGAGTATGTGATTTGTATCGACTTGTGTTAGTTGAAGAAATTTGTGTTAGTTGAGGAAGTGTGTTAGTTGAGGAAGTCGGCGACAACGACCCCGTCTCCAGTTATTCATACTCATATGTTACTAAACCTCCGACATCTTGATTGAGTAACCTACGTTTAGATATCTAGGTATCACCAATGAACTTCTCTATTTTTAATTGAGACACATGAAAAGGTAATTTTACAGTGAACACATTGCTTGAATCTGTTACTTAACTGCAAATAATTTGCTTAATATGTACTTTGTAAAGATAAATAAATCCGTCAAATATTGAGTTTGTATTGAAACGACCACGTTTTTACATTATGACAGAAAGCATATTGTTTTTCACTATTTTTTCTATGCGGATGTTATGACCTTAATATAGTAAATGGGTGACAATGGTGACAGGAGTAACCTAGATGTTGGAAATGTATAAGGCGGCGTTCAGGACCTTGAGCGAATAGTGAGCCAATATTTGCTTCCAATAAAAGTTATTCGCTACATTAAATTCCTCTCAATTTCTTTTTACCGTTCATGAACGAGCAAACAGTAGCAAACACACTAGCGAATTGTTTGCTTTGCATTGGCAAACTATTGGCCCCAAATCCATGATTTTAAATACTGAAGCGAATGGGTAAGGGAATCGCCAGTACAACAGCGTGCGATCCTAGGGATACCCACATATCCTAGGTATTTTGATACTGATATCTGCACTTGCTTCCGAATTTCTTTAAGTTTTCAAACATTTTCTTCCATGTCTGCTTATGAAATTGCAAAGCAAATGCAATCTCACAATTAAAGTAATCGGTCGTCAGCACTGATATGTTTAGCATCCAACGTTCACAGTTATCTTACATTCCATATAGCAGCAAATATCTATAGGGGTATCCGGTCAAAAAGTCCCCGGACATAAAGTCCCCGGACAAAAAGTCCCCAATTTGGGCAACATAGGACATAAAGTCCCCGACCAAAAAGTCCCCGGACATAAAGTCCCCGGACAAAAAGTCACTAAAAATGCAACATAGGACATAAAGTCCCCGGACATAAAGTCCCCCAAAATTATTATTTGTTTCCTTATTATAAATTATGTTTATGTAATATTAGAATTTAAATTTGACAAAAAACAGAAATAAATATGTTTATATCTTTCCGGCTGTTACCGCATGTTTTTTCTCTACAATTCCAGTTTTTGAGACCAATGATCCACAATGACTTCCACAATCCTAAATATCAATCTAATTTTTAGTACGACGGCATTGTTTTCAACTTATTAGAGAAAACGCTAGACTATCATACTTAGCGAGTGATATAAATATTCTGAAATAATATTCTCAAAAAATAACAAGTTCAATAAACTAAGCAATAACTTTAAGACACCCTTTGAAATGATCGATATTGACTCTATCTATTTCAAACAACGATGCGATGCCTGAATTTGCAAAGGGTTTCTCATATTCAACCTTAACAGATCTCAATGTTAACAAGTATCCAGCGGAGGTTCCATGTGATGTTTTTCCGATTTCGAAATCTGACATAAACGTTACCGGTATTTGTCGTAAGAAAAAAATTGGGACTTTATGTCCGGGGACTTTATGTCCTATGTTGCCCAAATTGGGGACTTTATGTCCGGGGACTTTATGTCCGGGGACTTTTTGGTCGGGGACTTTATGTCCTATGTTTCCCAAATTGGGGACTTTTTGTCCGGGGACTTTATGTCCGGGGACTTTTTGACCTGGATTCATCTATAGGATATGTATTGGCCACCAATGATTGACGGCCAATATTGGCTTCAAAGTCCTGAACGAGGCCTAACGAAGAAAATCGGACATGTTTTATCATTTTTATTTTAAAATAAATTGGTCTCAAAAAAGCTTGTTCAGCCTATACGAGGTCATTAAAACTTTAATTGATGTTTGACTTAACAACGTTGATTTCGCAATTGCAATTTTAGATTTAACGATCTATTTAACACAGTTATGGATATTATCATGTTTGTTATGCTGATAGTCAAAATGAAATTTCATCAGACGAGCTTTAATAGGGCATTCTATGAGATTTTGTTCATAAGATGCACACTAATTATCATTTTACATGCATTTTTTTTTTTATTTAAGTTTTTGACTTTCAAATTCGAGGTTGCATTTTCCCCATCAACAAGAGTAAAACACAGGAAAAAATGAAACTCAATTTTGATATCTTGAATATCATCAAATCGTTCTGATATTTGTTTTTTGTTTTTGCAAACTGGCATATCTTTCTGTCTGATCTTTAATTCACCTTTCATACTCTTTTGTATCAAAACCAGAAGAAACACAAAAAAAACTATTCCTCGATATATTATAAGCCAGAGAGTCAGCCGGACTGCAGGTTTTACTGTAAAACAGGTTATATTTCTTGCTTTATCTCATGTTATCGGATTGGTCGGGAATGATGTTATGTTTGGAATTAATTCATATGAAAAACATGCAATAAATTGTTGCCGTATTTTGTAATACCGTATACCGTATATAGTATATATTCTATAACATTACAAAGCATAAAACCAGATGAAGTGATTTAATTATGCAGATTGGCCGTCATTTAGATCAATGGAGAAGAGTTGTGAATTACCACTTCATCCATTTCGAGCAGACTATCGTACTACATTTCAATGTATTCGTGCAATTAGGTGCTATATGTATAATGCGCGTTTTTAAATATGACAATCGCCGAATAATTTGAAAGTATACTCATACCTTAGCAGTAATTTCAACTTCTCAGTATGGTCATACTCATTTGACACGCTTATTTGATTAGGAGAAAGAACATAAGAATCAGGAATCATATGACACTTTTCGATGTTCTGATTCATGTTCTGTTGCCCTTTTTATAATGCATCCACGTAACGTTTTGTTGTATATACCCCCTTAATTTATACACGTAACAGCTTTGGCCTTTAGATTCGGTCAGTTTTATTACATCCTGTGTGTAAATTGCATATGAAATTTAGGATATAATTAAGATTTAACTGTTTATTGTAAAACAAACATGAGGTACGTCATTGATTCATGTGCTAAAGATTTGTTTTAAATAAAAAAAAACAATTACGAACGAAACAGCATTTTCTTGGTATATATGTTTGTACCATCTAGTTTCAATAATCTATAACAGCTGATATCTATAAAGACGGTTGAAATGTAGCATTTTTTAATTCTTAAATAATATAGATGTCCATAGTGTATAAAGCGAAGTCCTAGCTGGCGTGTTGTTTTTTCTTTGTGCAAAGTCAAAAGTACTTTCATCGCGTTTGAATCGTTATGGTAAATCCTGATGATCATCATCGGGACATGATGTTTTAAGGGCATTATGAGTGAAGATTTGAAATACAAATTATCTGATACTCTCATATATGATAACATATATCTAACCATGTAATCACCTGAAACCTTGGTCTAAGGACATGTTTTTAATCTTATCATTATGTGAATTCTTATGTTCCCTTAAACAGTCAATCTTGGGGTCCAGCTAAAACCACCCTTGAGGCGGGAGTCGAGAAGCTCAGCTTGGATGACGTGAAGAAGGATAGCCGAGTGGTTGGGGCCAGGCTGCATATGCCTCACAAGGATGTGGTGCCACTGATCACACCCATCTACCACTCATCGACATACAAGGTCAAATCGGTCGACCATTATCTTGATATACTCGAAAATGTAAGTATTTGGTTATCATTATGTTTGGTTCTTGATAAGTAATTTTGAAAAAAAAAGTTGTAATAAAATGGAATTTGCTTATAAAAAATTATTATTGTTTTAATGTTTCAATTATTCATGGAATCTAACTTGCAGCACTGAACTTTGATATCAAATGCAAATCCTTATAGAAAATAAAGAGGGTTTAGCATTCAATGTGTCTGGATCAGATTAAGAGCAACGTAACATCCAGGCTCTATACACGAAAATGATTTCTGCAATCCATTTTGCCAAAGTAAGGGCCTGGCCACATTGGAAGCTTTTATTTGCTTTTATTTCCTAACAAAGCTGTCTTCCAATGTATTCCTTATGGGAAACCAAAAACAACGAGCTGTTAGGTAGCTTGGGAAACTAAAAAAGCGAGTTAAAGCTACCTAACAGCTCGTTGTTTTTGGTTTCCCATAAGGAATACATTGGAAGACGGCTTTGTTAGGAAATAAAAGCAAGTAAAAGCTTCCAATGTGGCCAGGCCCTAAGACAGCCCTGGTGTTTTCAATCAAGCAGTGGCTTCTCGTAAGACCGGTGATTGCATATGAGTTTATTTTGTTCGCCTTTTTATTCGATATTGTATTTCCATTTCCTTATATGAACTACTAATATTCAAAATAACACGTTTATGTTCACAGGGTGGCTACATTTACTCTCGTCTGGGCAACCCATCCTGCGAGGCGGCCGAGTGCGCCGTCAATGCGCTAGAGGGCGGTGCGGGCAGTTTGACCTTCCCAAGCGGAATGGCCGCCATCACCACGGCCTTGAACTGCTTCCTCAAGGCCGGCGACCACGTGGTGAGCAAATATGGTTTATATATCGTACACACTCGAATGATAAATATTTTTTTTTTGCGAAGTAGCGTATACATGAAGGCGCTTGAAAAATACAGAAGTTCATCATACAAAAAAAAAGTTGACTATCTAAGTCAGTGTTTTTAATCTTCTCGCCTATACAATTTTTATGAAGATTAATTGGACTTTGGTTTTCGTTATGCTATATTTTACCATAAGTAAGGCTTCCTTTTCATAGAGCCCCTATGTCTCATGAAGAGAATAAGACCCCGCGATGACATGAAATGTGCCTACCATGTAAACCCCCATCTCGATTGAATTTTATTTCAATGTATGAGTATTGATATGAAGCATATAAATAATATAGAATTCAATATAGAAAATATATTTAAAAACATCTAGGACCTAAGCAATGGTAAAATAATTTATGCTAGTTGAAGATATTCTTGATGCTTAGCGGGTTGAATATAAAATATATTTAATTAAAAGATTAAAATTAATTGGCTTAAGAGAGATATCGACTTGGGTTCCAGGGTCGTCATTGTGCACCCAAGAAATAAATTCTCTAAATTTGCAGCAAACGAGCTATGTTCTAACCGGAAAATGGAACTTTAAGACTGGGCATAGTAGATACCATTGTTGTATGCCTTGCAAAATAAATTACAAATCCAGAACCACTTCACTGGTCAAACACGTAATAAAACTCTCATAAAATACTCCAATATATTGAAAATATTGATATTATCCTCGATAATATTTCAAGTTATAATAAGAAACGTTCGAATTTACTATGGTACATGTGTGCACATATAATTCTGTATATCTATTTATATGCATTTTATTAAACATAATAGTTTTATTTGATATTTGCATTTCAGATATGCTGTAATCCGGTATACAGCGGCACCCACAAATACCTGCTTAAATATCTCAGTGACTTTAATATCGAAACCACCTTTGTCCGTTCGGGTGCACCGGTTGAAGTATATAAAAATGCTCTCAAACCAAACACAAAGGTAAGATAATTGCAGTAAATAATAATCATTTTCTAACTGTTCATTATCTTTCATTGTGTGCAAAAAGCAATATTTTACTGTATCGTACAGTCGTATGATGCTAATTTCAAGAACGGAAATTATTCTAACATATATCAAATCTAGTAAAAATAAATGAAACTATAAAGCAAATTGTTGTAAAAACGATACAAACTTATTTTGTAAGTTGATTAATTCTTGCAAAGGACCTCCACTGTTACCTTAGCTGAGTTGTACCTTTTTCAAGGTCCATGCGAATATTTGAATTACAAATGTCATTTGAAACCATTCAACACTTTTAAATTGGAATTTATATGAAGAATCCTAACTTTTATGCCGCTCGATCCTTACTATAAGATTTGGCGATTTGCATCTGAAACCTACCTTAGATACTGTATGGTGAGACACCTTGCAATCCACTGAACTCCATTTTGGATCTGGAGGAATTCGGCAAGCTGGGCCAGAGTCGTCCGGATCTTGTGACCATCGTGGATTCCACCTACGCCACTCCATACCTGCAGCAACCGATCAAATACGGCATCGATATGGTGGTGCATAGCGCGTATGTGTGGAAATTTTATTTTGTTATGTTTCCGTATGATATTTGTATAAAGTTAGCTTTATGACTAATAATGATATATTGAGGAAATCCATGGCAATATGAATGTTTTACTAGCTTAGTTAGCTATTTTCTTTGGATCATTCATGTATGGTATCACCAAAAACAAGACAGGGAAGCCATAATAATATCAAATATTTCATTTAAACAGTGACCACATTTTTGGGGAAATTAAGATATTGCCAGAAGATATACTATTTTAATAGTATTTAAGATTATACTTCTATATGTTTTCGGCTCTTTTTATTTGAATTTGCACATTTTGTTTTATATTTCCACAGGACGAAATACCTGGGCGGTCACTCTGATATCTGCGTTGGCGTTCTGACGGCTCGCACTCTGGAACAATGGACAAAACTCAACCGATACAAGACAACTATTGGTAGCATCATGGTAAGCAATGCCAATCATAGCACACCTCGCTCTTATTTCAGAGGCCAAAAGACATCTTTATGGAGTGGTCGTTTGCTAATCCGAACATCTGTAAATCCAGCCATCCAGATAGTCTTCGTTGACAGCTTCACTGAACTACATAACATATACATGTATCGTTAAGAAGGATAACATCAGTTAGTCAGGCATATTGGTTAGGTATTTTGATGTGTGCTTGAACCGCAAATTATGACTCGATCGGATCACGTCCTTATCAAATTATTATTTTTTGTCGTCTTGTGAAAAGTTTTTTTTTTTTCATTCATTTATCAGTCGCCTCATGACGCTTACACTCTATGCCGAGGCATGAAAACCCTACATGTGCGCATGGAACGTCACTGCAGCAACGCGCAAAAATGCGCAAAATTTCTTGAGAAGCACGCGAAAGTAGAGAAAGTATATTACTCTGGATTGCCATCGGATCCTGGTGAGGTTTTGAGTATTTTAATTAACATATTTGTATTTTATCAATTTTAGATGTATTCAAATTTTGTCGCATACCAGTAAGAGACATTTATGTGGTTTATTTTGGGAGCAGGACAACTCACCCAAAAACCAACTCACCCACAAAAAAATGGTCAACTCACCCAAATTCTTGGATAACTCACCTAAGTTTTTTGGACAACTCACCCAAATTTTAAGTCAACTCACCCAAGTTTTTTGGACGACTCACCCAAATTTTTGGACAACTCACCCAAATTCTTTTATGCATAAAAATGCTTAAGGGTCCCAATTTTATTGTTAAGTGGGTATGATATATACATAAAATAAAAATAGCAATATAAAAACTTTTAAAAATCGAAATTGAAATTTAATAATTGTTTTATTGGTTTTCAACTATTATTAGATAAGTTCTGATTGGAAATTAATTTTGAGACATCGTCATACATTATTTCATGTTTTTGATTTATGCTGCCAGATTATGATTGCAATTGGTATTGAATTAATTAGTTACGCGAGGGGATCAATCTAATTTGCGATTGCTCATCGATTCGCGATGACCCCAGGGTACAGATTGTTCAATTCAGATAAACGTCTGTGCTCAGGGAAACGTTTAAAAAATTTAACTGTAATCGCTCTATTTGAAAATGATCAAATTACAGATTTGAAAAAGATTTTTCGATAATTTTCATATCTCATTAATCACCAACGATATATATCTACAGTAAAACAACACTATGGAGAAAAACAATAAACATCAAAATATACCGTTTCCTACTCTTAAACAACAAAAATACAAAGTCAGGTTGCATCATTTAACAAGAAAAATATTTTCAAAAGTAATCTAGAAATTAAAAAAAACTTGGGTGAGTTGACCAAAAACTTGGGTGAGTTGACCAAAGCACTTGGGTGAGTTGGTCACAACTTGGGTGAGTCGGTTTTAGGGTGAGTTGGTTTTTGGGTGAGTTGTCCGACATCCGTTTATTTTCATAAGAAATCGAGCGCATTGTAGAGTTGAATATTATATAAGCACACACTGAATGTCATTGTCAGATCAAATAAAACAGTTTGTTGTATATACTACATTACATAAAATGCAATAGGACACGAACTGGCGAAAAAGCAGATGACAGGATTCTCGGGCATGGTGTCTTTCGAAATGAAGGGCGGGCTGGAAGCTGCAAAAACAGTGGTGCAGGTTAGTTGCCCCCTCAAATCCTAACATTTAGAATATTTCACAATTTGTATTCCGATCAGTCTTATTTCGTGTCATCTATTTTCGCGGAACAACATAATACTTAACAATTTAAATACATGTGTAATTTTAAAAATTATGTTTCTGTACATGGAGGTTGCGTGGAGGTTGTGCTTCTTTAAGTACACACACATACACAGTTATAACAGAATATCTGTTGCGTGGTATCCCACTTTTTTTCTAACTTAATTGTATAGCCCACTTGATACTTCTTTTTCAACAGAACGTGCGACTGATCCAGTTCGCCGTGTCGCTAGGTGGCGTTGAGAGTTTGATCGAACACCCGGCGAGTATGACGCACGGACCCATGATCATGACGGACGAGGACCGCAAGGAAGCCTGGATCAGCGATGGACTCATACGATTTAGGTCAGTATTATTGGCATAATATAACGTACAATACCGAATATTAAAATATATAATACTTTTTTGATATTAGCAATATCATTATTGTCTTTCTTTATATTATAACACATCCTATGATTTTGAGTACACAGCTCACAATATTTACCTTAAATGGCTTATTTGTGCCATAAGGTTTGACTTTTCCAAAAACTTCTGATATTTCGGATCATATTTTAACACTAGGATTCTAAATCATGGGATATGACAAATACATTTTATCAAATAAACTAAACTTTTAAGCTATTTTGAGATATATATATATATATTTCCAATTTACTTATTATATTTCGTTTTTTTTTTTTGGCAGCGTTGGTTTGGAGGATCCGGATGATCTAGTGAGGGATCTGGAACAAGCACTGGAACAGGTCAAATAAATATGGCGATAACCAAGTGAAAATTGGGACTTCATTACTTATACCTCAACTTTCGAAATAATGTTCATTTGAAATGAGACATTTGAATTGATGTACGACTATTTTGATAAGTAAAGATTTATATGTGTTCTTATAATCCTATACGAAATCAAATAATATAATGATTTTTATTGCTGCATCATATTCCAAACAAGACGTATATATAAACATATACTATTATATAAAATATCACTTTTGACCCACATTCATATAAGTAGAACATATACTTTTTGATTTAAACTAAAATAGTGTGGAAGCGCGTGTGTGTCGATTCAGCTTATATGTAAAAAAAAGATTTATTTCAAGTTCATGAAGGTAGGACAGAGACCTGTGAAAGATATGAACAGATCATGAAAGATAAAAAAGGTCAATGGAAGAATGCAGCATTGTCTATCTGATTTTTCATTTCAGATATCAGTCTATCAAATCTTCCTTTGATCAATTTCATTTTAGAAATCAGATTTTAAGAAGATTTCCATGGAGACTTCATTTGTCATTTAATACAATTGCATGTCATGATATATTATCTCTTTTTAAGATAAATATATTGTATTAATAGAAATTAAATCATGAAAGATATAGGGTCCTGTGTGTGATATACTGTTTCGCAGATGCACCACAACAATATGAAATACTAATAAAATCACAAAATCATTTTGAAACGTGTTTTATTTATGTCGTCGGTAAACCTTATGATTTCAATATAAGTTTAAATTAAATTCAATGACCTATCATTTTACATCCAATGTATATACATTACATTTCTCTTCTGTCAGTCAATGTATGCGGAAAATCATGGATTTACCATTTAAACATAAATATGTCCGTTTCCATGAGTCATCTTTTATTCTCATTTGTTATTCATTGTTCTTAAATCGTTAATAGTAATCTTTGTATATTCTTCTTTTTTTTCGTACTTTGTAGAACTCACTTAAATGTACATGCACTATTTTCGTATTTTTATGTACTTATTAGACTTAAGTCATATCATAAAATCAGCGGTTTGATAAGCCCTATGACTGCTTTTCGTCCCAGGTCTCGTAGGAATCAACTCGATTTTTTTGCATTTGCATCAATTTTGATCTTTTCTTCTTGTGTTCTCCTGGCAAAAGACAATCTTTGAAATGGAACATCAATGTCACTGTTAAGGTGACAGGACGAAAAACTGGTTAAATGCAGATTTTTAATTTGAAACCCACCGGATTTTAAATCTTGTATCATTGGGAAAGGCACTCGATATTTTCTTGAATCCATTCTTCTCTAGGAGTACGACCATCTAAGAGCACAAAATGAGGTGAGTAAGATACAATATAAATCTCTGCTGTAATCAGATGCAATGATATTAAAACTATTAAGAGTTAGTTTGAAACGCATTTATTTGTAAAATGTTCATTATGTTTTCGAAATGTTTTGCCTATATATATAAGTGAGAAAGTTTTTTTGTCGTTGAATGTGAATTGAAATGATACTATTGAACATGAACAGTTTGACGTTTTCTTTTTCTCGATGTATCCATATGCATTCTTTTTATTAATTAAATTTGATTTACAATTTCTTCAGCACACTTTATTAATTTTATCTTTAAATTATCAATGTTTCACAGGCGTGTCGTTCCCACATTATGTATTATCATTGCATGTTTCATACAGTCAGCATTGGGTTCCCGCCAAAACCACGTTGGAGGCAGGTGTCGACGGCCTCACTTTGGATGACGTTGCCACGGACAGCAAGATTATTGGATCGAAGCTGCATATGCCGCACAAAGATGTGATGCCGCTTGTGACGCCCGTCTACCATGCCTGCACCTATACTGTGAAATCGGTGGATCACTACCTTGATATCTTGAAGAATGTAAGTGAGTCTTGACATTGTAGAATGTAATTTTAGCACATGTATTTTATGAACATTTTTCATGTGGATCAATGTGACGTTTTCCATACGTTATATTCACCCTGAGCAATGCTATACGATTGTAACGATGAAGTCGCGTGTACGTTGGACGTTAATTCGAAGTTGGGACATAAATCCTAAAAAACGTTCATATCGAACCGAATTGCAGCGTCCGTTCGACGTCGCACTCTAACTTGACGTGATGCAGATAACCCTTATGAAGTTGGTATAAGTATAATGCGAAGCAATATTTATTGTTTATTATTGACTTAATATCGTACTTTAGCAGTCTACTTAGGAATTCAGATTTTATAGAGCCAATGCTATTTCAAATTATTTATTAGTTGTATATACGTTTTCATCATTCACACATTTCATGATTTATTTTCACAGGGCGGCTACATATACTCGCGTTTCGGCAACCCTTCCTGTGAGGCCGCGGAATGTGCCGTGAATGCGATAGAGGGCGGTGCGGGCACTGTGTCCTTCGCCAGTGGCATGGGCGCTATTACGTCCGCAATGATGTGCTTCCTCAGCGCAGGAGATCATATTGTGAGTGATAAGTATTTAGGTTAGGAAGACATTGGAATGAGATAAATGTTTTATCTAGTCAATGTGGGAATTTTTATACTATAATTTATAAATTTTACTTTTGTGATTTGATTTAGATACATTTTAATTATGGTGTCAGTTTGATTATGATCTGTATCTCATCGCATGGTATGCATGACGAATTTGCATGTAAAATGCGCAAAAAAAACATTATAAATTCGGATTACGACATACATTTATAATCATTTTCTTAATCTTTGTTACATTTCCTTGCATCTTACATGTTGTTACATCAACAGATCTCCTGCAACCCAGTCTACAGCGGTACCCACAAGTTCTTAAAGCGATACATTGGACAATACAATATCGATGTCACATTTGTACAGGCTGGAGCACCTGTGGAAGTATACAAGAATGCGCTTAGGCCAAATACCAAGGTGGAATTCAAGAATTATATATAAATTTATATTTTTAAATATTCAAATTCGCGCTTTTGTAAAAAAAAAGCTTTATTTGGCGATAACATCCAACGTTCACATTCAATGTTTTTAATGAAATATGGGTATGATTATTAAAGAATGATAAAATGAATAAAAATGTTAATTTATCAAATAAAAATAGTGTAGTATATATCTCTATGGTCAGAAGTGATTCATACGGTATGATCGGCTATTGTTACCAGGTTTTATACGGAGAGACACCATGCAATCCATTGAATTCTATCCTTGACCTGGAAGAGTTCGGAAAACTTGGACAAAGTCGACCGGATCTGATCACCATGGTAGACTCGACATATGCCAGTCCGTATTTGCAACAGCCGATCAAATATGGCATTGATCTGGTCATTCATAGTTCGTAAGTGGTTTAAAAAATAAATAGTCTGAAACATGATTTTGAATGGCCGCTTGGCGGGCACCAAACACCGACATCGCTTGGCTCTAGAATGCGCTCTAATACGCTATACTAAAACCAGGTTTATGTAGCGTTATTTCTCGCTGTTTATATATTGATGTGAATGTTCTTATTAAAATGTTTATTGATACTTGATTTTATTCAAATGGTGACACATTGATTTGATTATTAAAACCATATTATTCAGTTATGAATTTCAGTCATAAATTCATATATTTAAAATGTATTCTAAAGGGATATTGTATGTTTTTTTTTAGCAGAGAGCTAACTAAACCGAATATAAACATAGTTCTATATACCCATGTTTTATTCCAATTCTATAATAGGACCAAGTACCTGGGCGGCCACAGCGACATCTGCACTGGAGTGGTGACCACTCGCACTCTGGAGCAATGGAAGAAACTGAATACGTACAAAGTTACTGTTGGCAGCATCATGGTAAGTAAGATTTGCAAAGGAGTCGTGTCTAATATATGGAAGGTTTTTTGTTAAATGCCTGTTTGCAACTGTCGAAATATCATTGAAAATGTTAATGGAAATAGGCGCTTGAAACGTTGAATCCGATGTTGCGGTGTAATTTCCGAAGCGCGATCAATATCTACATATAGTACACCACAATAATGCCATTATGTCAACCATGCGTCTTATACGAAAAGTTTCTACAACAAACCTCAATGAGCTAGTCATCTACGAATCATTCTGATTTTTGTTCAGTCTCCTCACGACGCATACACTCTATGCCGAGGCATGAAGACATTGCATTTGCGCATGGAACGTCACTGCAGCAATGCGCAAAAATGCGCAGAATTTCTCGAGAAGCACCCTAAGATTGAAAAGGTATATTATGCTGGTTTGCCTTCTGATCCAGGTATGTAAGATTATTTTAGCATTTGTTGCTTTAAGAAATGCATGTATTCTTGGACAATGATTAACCTAAACATATTGAGATTTAAATTCTAATATTTAATTGCAATTTTCTAAGCAATGAAATATACCTTTAAATTATTTTATCAGCGATTAATTTCAAATTTAAATTGTCATGACTAGACATTTTGTAATAGGATATAGAATCTATATAATTTATACAGGACCCAACTTTGCATATGTTTCCTGGTTTATTTAGGTCATGAGGTGGCAAAGAAACAAATGAAAGCTTGCTCTGGGATGGTATCGTTTGAAATGAAAGGTGGTCTAGAGGCGGCTAAAACGGTTGTTCAGGTTAGTTTCGATTGTGTTCCATTATCGAAATCAGATATTAAGTTTTGATGAGGGTATTCCTCTGTATAAATATATACACAAAATCATATATAAATTGTATTAAATCAGGATGTTGAATATCAGAGCGTATATGCTAAGGTTTATATACGCTGAGTACATGATGGTTGGTTCTATAGTGCGTAGATTCCCATAATCATTTTCTTGTAATAAAATAAAATTATTGATACATTGAATACAATGACGTATAAATTATATATTATACTAATTGTATTATCTTGTTTCAGAGTGTGAAACTGATCGAGTGTGCCATTTCGTTGGGTGGAGTGCAAAGTTTGATGCAGCACCCGGCCTGCATGACACACGGCCCGATGGTCATGACGGCAGAGGACAGAAAAGAAGCCTGGATTAACGACGGCCTCATTCGCTTCAGGTATATAAGTAAAAAACATTGAGTGTTGGAAAATGAAAGTATTATAGTGATATCACAAATATGTCAATACAAATCATAAGTCCTAATTCTAGTTCTGATTATGGATATGGTTATATCAAACTTCATAGAGCTCCATACGCTTTCAAGAATATTATAATAGATACATGCAGGGTATATAAGCACTGATATATTTTCTTATAAATTCGTGATTTTTGTTTTCATTTCAGCGTTGGTCTTGAAGATCCTGATGACCTTATAAAGGATCTGCAGCAAGCAATTGATCAAGCTCAATGAGTTGCTGGCTTACAAACGAAATACATTTCTATGTAAACTCACACATCGAACTTTGTAAAACGACAGTGTCTTGGTAGAGTTTAGAACTTATATCTTAATCATTACTGGATATAAATATTCATAACCTAATTCTTTGAGAATATATATGCGTATGTTTTGTTTTTGTCATGTTACTTTATTTTTGTTTAAAAAAATGGAAATCTAACTCATGATTCAATACATGTAGTAAAAATAAAATATTATGTTTATGCCCGTTTTATGATGTATTTGCGTGGATGCTTTTTACATATAAAAATACATTTCAAGTTAAGTATATAAGATAAATTGATAAGTTTCTTCCAAACTCCATTTCTGATTTTGTCATTCCAATAATGACATCGCATAATATAATAGCTACTACTAAGATTTGAATTGATTCATAACTTGCATTAAGGCGTGTTCACGCAAAAAAAAATATCCTAAATTTTTGCGTGAACAGAGGGGATAAATTATTATGTTTTTATACAAATGTGGCTTTCGAAAATATCGAGTTTCGTGCTATTTTCCGAGCTTTTTCGTTTGCGTGAACACGGCCTTAGGCTATGTATGTTTAATATTTTTTAATAGCAGTGATATTCTTATTTAAAATACCGTATTAATAATTTCATTCTGATAACGTAAAGTAAACTAAAGTTATAACGCAATAATATTTACCTGGTCTTTCTTGAAAATTGCCATGTGCTTCCCAACTACATAAATGTACTATATCTTTAACAAAATTACCAAAACATAATTAAATAAGTTACCAGTTTGACTGTTATGTAATCTAAAGAACTGTTTATCTTTTGTGGAGCAAAGTCTCCTTATGAACCATAGGTTTCGGTATAACATGAGTGCTAGACTACTTCAAATTTAACAAACAGCACCGATATATGCTCAATAAAGATTGTGGCAAAGCTATTTGAAAGAACCAACCATCTTTTATGGAGCAAAGTGTTTTCATGAATGCGCCGATTAGGATCCCAAGACGGCAGCAGCTTATTTAAGAAAAACAATGAAGGGAAGAAGCAGGTTTCTCATTATCATTTCTATGCTGCTTTGTTTAAAACAGACGTGCAAAACCATTTTACTGGAAAGACACATATACATTTTACTTACCATAGCTGGCATTTCCCTCCATTGCATTTGCATTCACAGACAGTCATACAGGTATTACCAAATGTGACCGCGCTTCAAGTTCACTTATTTTCGACTTACATTAAGGTCGATCTCTTCAAAGAACTTTTGGAGAAATTGGTCCAATTAAACTCGTTTTTCTAGTCTCGACATGTTTTCCCTTAACATCCGGAATTGGAGCGTTAGGGAACTGTAAATGTGCAGACATGTATGCCTCCACCCATAGATGATAAGACTAAACTTGACAATAATTGTTTAAGTATATACTTTCATACAGTCACCGAAGGCGTCACTGATCGTCCACTTAAAATCGACAAATTTACCTGATGCTTCCCTTTTTAAACTCACACCAGAACTACATTTCAAAGTAAAAAAACTCAGATAACATGCCTCACTCTAAATAATTGAATATTTACACAATGTATATGTATAAATGTTTCCGGTGCGCGCGAAGCATTTCCGTATATGTTTAATCACTGTCAACATGCGCTGGCTCACTCATTAGATATCGACATTGTCAAAACTTGACCGGGCAAAATCAGCATATGCTAAACATTTGCCATATGTAAAAGGGATTACGATAAGTTCATACACTTTTTTAGAGGGGGTTAGTTAGGTCGTGTATTATTCAAACCGCATTTGTTATTCTTTTCATTTTTATTTTCTGAAAAGGTAGGTTTATAGCCTCGCTATTATTTTATAAACGCATTTCTTGATTTTAATAGGGCTTTTTATGACAAAATCTACTCAATCTCCTTACAAAAGTCTATTTGACCACTATGATGAATTCAAACAGTATATTGTCAGAGAGCGTTATGTAAATCAAACATGTTTTGAACTCGAGCATCATTAGTATAAACATATGAAATATGTATCATAAAACTTATTTCAAAAACTTGACTAGCGATACGCTAAACTTCAGTAAGACAATTTATTATGCCTTTATCAAAATCATTGATCCAAAACGTTTTGATTTACAAAATTACTCATTTGAAACAAATTGACACAATGAGCAAATTATATTGATAGATGATGTTTCCCCGATACAAATCTTGTGAAACGTCTTGCTACATAAGGTACATTTCACGGTGTCGGCTTTTTGGATTCTGGCGGAACAGCTGAAACAGATTCGGCCCTTCGTCATACGTCCAATGTTCGAAATTTCTTGACCCGAATAGACTAATATGCTATCATATTGATTATATCAAAGTCTATCAATAGAGTCTATCTATGTGAATCGAATCCGGGTCAAAAAGTCTCCGGCCAAAAAGTTGCCAGCCATTAGGTATCCAAAAGTGACACCATGTGCAAAAAAAGTCTCCAACAAAATGTTTTGAAATATGAGTCTTTGGGAATTTAATTTCTGGTTATTACAAAGAAATAATTCAATAATTCAACGGTAAGATGCCAGAATAAAATTGTTTAACCGTGGAGTTAATTTAATAATTTTTTATATCTGGAAACTTTGATGGCCGGAAAATGTTTGGCTGGAGACTTTTTGGTACATGCTGTCACTTTTGGCGACTTTATGGTCGGAAACTTTTTGGCCGGAGACTTTTTGGGCTGACACCATGTGAATCATAACACAGCACTATAAAAGACTATGTTGTCGCTCCTTGCATTATACCTTGATCTACGCCCTTGATTAACTGACACTGTGTTTGTATGCCTGTGTAAGGTCAATATCGTTTTGATTATATTGAAGTCTAACAATAGAGTCTATCTATGTGAATCATAACAGAGCCCTTAAAGACACTTTGTTGTCACCCCTTTTATTACACCTAGATTCTACGACCTCGATTAACTGATACTGTGCTTGTATGCCTGTGTAAGGTGAATATTGTTTGAATTCATCATAGTGGTCAAATAGACTTTTGTAAGGAGATTGAGTAGATTTTGTCATAAAAAGCCCTATTAAAATCATGAAATGCGTTTATAAAATAATAGCAA
>LQRL01147929.1:11526-37523 GCA_001703475.1 Hydroides elegans | reverse complement strand
GGGGGGGGGGGGGGGGGGGGGGGGGGGGGGGGGGGGGGTGCGCCCCCTCTAAATCCGCGCCAGGATACGAAATATATAGACCATGACATGAAAAAAAGTATTATTAAATATAGCGCTATAATCAGATCTATAAAGAAAAAAAGAAAATAGTTTTCTCGAGTAAATACAACACATACTGTATCTTCTTACAGACCAAAGCAGAACAATTAGTTGCATCGACATAATCATGCTTGATATAAACAGTCCTTCGAAAATATTAATACATATTTTTTCCCCATATTTTCGCATACAGACCAAAGCAGTACGATAGGTTGCATCGACACCATCATGCTTCTCTCCTGCACCCACCCCACAACAACCATCAACATCACCAGCGCCATCTACGGCAAATACGCCACGCCATGTGCTTCCTGCTGCCCAGCTGACTCCCAGAACGACTGTACACAGACCCTACAGGAGGTCAGTCCCGAGGACTGGGCTTATTTGCTGTTCTTGTGTCAGAATAAGACGAGTTGTACGTATGAATATGAGGGGCAGGTGATTGACGGGTGCGAGGAAAACTACATTGCGGATTATATGCAGGTTTTCTATACGTGTGAGGGGGAAGATGAAGGTAAAGAATGCAAAGAATATAAGGCAAAATTTAGTTGATTCATATCTAGATTAATATCATAATTCATAAAACGGTTATTTTCTACGTATAGTGATGAATATCATTATAATTATCTATTATTATTACAACATTTATAATGCATTTATTCACCATAGGGGTGTTACACATCGTATGCAAAAAAAAATCAATCACTGCAATAAAAATATTATCTTCATCTTAAACTATTATCCTCATATTCTAAATATTCATATTTCTTTTCTATGATTGCAGTTTTGATAAATGTAAGTAGGGTGAAAATGGCATCCCCTTCCTGCGGCTTAGCTTATTGATGTCTCTGACCATGCATACTTCACTAACGAATTCACTTACCAATTACGCATGTTGTCTATTTACAGGTGCACCACCTTCAGACGAACCAATCGTTGGCTTCAGCGCATACGTTGATGGCGACGACTATACCTCCATGGGCCAAACAGTCAAGTTTGATGGAATCATCAGCAACTTCGGAAATCACTATAACACCGCGGACAGTACCTTCACATGTCCCTACCACGGCACCTATCTATTTAGTTTGAATTTGATTCGTGATTATACGGGGCTCTGTGTCGCTATAATGAGGGACGAGGAAGAATTAGCGCAGGCGTTTGCCTATGAAAATGGGTATACGGCGGGAGCGCTTATTGTTGTTGAATGTAATGTTGGGCAGGAGGTTTATGCTCAAGCGACGTGCTCGACTGATGTTTTGCTAGGTGACAGGCGTAACCAGTTTACAGGCTACTTGCTTAACCGGTTTTAATGCATGTATGAAATTGTTATAGGGATCTCTTACAGTCATAAAATAGTTCTACATTTTGAATTATAGTTTTGTGCTAAGGTTAAGACACAAATAAATATGATTTTGATGGTTTTGATGGGGTTTTAAACGTTCTTTTGTGTGTTGCGTATACGCTGTCCGATTTGGACACGCTTCATTTCGGTGACCAACTAACCAATTACTCTACCACGTGTTTATTTTCGACTAGTATTCATCATATTAATGATTAAATAATAAATGTAACAATTGACCAACGCGCCTTTTAAATCTGATTGTATTGAAAAATACACACACGAAACAGTTAGTCCATAAGACGTTGTTTTCACAGAAATGATGCCAGAAGGATGTTCCCATTTTGACAATTTTGACCAAATATTGTTTTAAATCAGATGAACCTTTTTCGTGCGACACGTCGGTACAACGTGTTTCAAATGTCTCCTAATAAGAACTTCCTCTCTAAGCCGAGGAATGTAATACCGGGTGCAATGGGAACAATTTCAGTTATTTCCATCACTTATATTAAAGCAATTTGACGTTGAGCTCAACTATATTACCACTGATTCGTCGTAAGGAACCTCAAAACAACATAGGTATGCAAAACCATATTGTGACGAATATAAACTCTAAGAGAAATTGTAAGGAAACAAGCAATTAAGTTTTAAAAGTGAAAGAAATGAAAAAAAAAATATCATGCAAGTCTATAACCCACTCGGCAAGGCGTCCATGGACGTTGAGCGGACGCTCTGAATTGGGCCAGTATGAAAGTTTTCCGGACGTCCTTATTCGTCGCGGACGTAGAAAAGATGTTTCATCGACGTCGCGTCCTTTTCTGACGTAAAAATTACGTTTTACGGACGCCGAGTGCCGAGTGGGAAAACACGTTTTGACTTCATTTTTTAAGCGTGCAACAACATGTTTCTTCAATTCCATTGGTCTTTTACAGTTAACTAAACTTTATCACAATGTTGTACGCGAAAATGGCCACGCACGAATTATGAACAAGTAAATAAAACATTTAGTTGCACGGAAACAATCGCGCAAAAAACGCGCGCTATATAAGCTATGGTCTTGTGCTAAGTCAATTTAACACAAAGTTATACGGAAATATTTTGCGAAAAAGTTTGGCTTGTCTTAAGTAAATAAAACATTTTGATGCTCGCGAATTGTTTAAAACTTGGCACGTAGCACAATGCTGCATCGAAAAGATGTTATCTATATGGATAGATAAGATATAAGCTTCACATAAATGATAGATAATATCGACATGAGTATATTCCAATTAGAATAAAAATGAACAAAAACCATGTTAAGTTGTGTTAAGTCTAACACAATGTTGCACGGAGCCCTTGATTTGTAAGGAATGTTATAGGGAACGTATATAATTCGTATATGTCGTTTTTGCTTATTTTGGCAGCTTAGTGTATTTCTAATCTAAATTATACAAGCAATATATCAACAAAATAAAGTTTTGCAAAACCAAATCATTTTGGGTAAGTGTCAATTAAAATAGATAATGAACTCAAAATGTCAATCATTCATAAAAAACTGTTATCGAGTCACAAACTCGATTACAGGTTAATTTTATGGACAAAAAATAAAAGCATTTTTTTTTCAAAATTGAGAAATACTGTTAGATAAAAGTTAGAATAATAGTGAAGCCGTAAATAAGGATTACACTGTTCCTTTGTGTCGTTGATATTAATATATGAGAACCCTTTCGAGAACTGACGCTTTTCAAATTCTAATATATTGTTATTGAGCTGAACTAAAGCGCTATTTTTGCGTTTAAAGTTTGGTTCATTTTTTTTGTGTACACATTTTGAGGATTAATTCTTGGGTTTTCTGAAACGTGAGTCGGCAGTCCTTATAAAGCCCTGCTGGCATAAAATCAATGACAACCCTTAAACGTGAGTCGGCAGTCTTTATAATGCCCTGCTTGAATCAGATCACAAGCAACGATTTTTGTGCTAAGGGCCTGTTCATACGGGAAGCGATAAGTTCTATATATGACTAGCAACCGCATAATATAAAGAATATATATAAATATATACCCGCGCCTTGTCCTTTTCAATGTGAACAGGTCCTTCCACTCACAAGTGATCTTGACATTTCAATATTTTTCAATTTATCTTACAATAACTTTGTTTGTCATTCGTTGCTTCTTGCGACAAAAAATGCCCCTTGCGATAATAATCGCGCCCAGCGACGTGTCAAACGATTATTTTTTCAAAGCGATTATTTCTTCAAAGAAAATGTTGCATATTTTAGGGCCTGGCCACACTGGAAACTTTTTCTTGCTTTTATTTCATAACAAACTTCTTTCCATGTATTCCTGCGTGGCCATACCCCGTTTTATTTTTGAAAAATCTCAACAACGTGATTAGGGCGAATTTTCGAAAAATGTGATTTGGGGACCGTGCATAATAGGGCTAATGATGTTAGTTTATTCGGGCGAGTTCTCAGCTATCCCTTGAGGAATTTTATTTTCATTTTGCACATGGAAATAACAAATATTGAAGCTGTGCGTTAGCGTATTATTTTTGAAAAATCCAAAAAGAATATTGATGAATTTTCTATAAATAGTAATTTGGCCACATAGAGAAAGATTACGTGTATATCATGATGTTGTGACGACGAGTATGCAAGGAAAAGATTAAGAAAGACGTCGTGAGAAAGACTTTGTGAGAAAGACTTGTGAGAAGACGTTGTGAGCAACACGTTGTGAGAAAGACGTTGTGAGAAAGACGTTGTGAGAAGGACGTTGTGAGCAACACGTTGCGAGAAACACGTTGTGAGAAAGACGTTGTGAGAAAGACGTTGTGAGAAAGACGCTGTGAGAAAGACGTTGTGAGAAAGACGTTGTTAGAAGGACTTTATGAGAAAGATGTTGTGAGAAAGAAGTTATGAGAAACACGTTCCTTTGATGGATCCCTTTGATTTTCTCATTTACCTTTCTATTCTTCTTTTCTTTTTTTTTCAACTATTGTTGAAGTAGCGGAGCCCTTTAAGCAGTTTCACTGATCTACTTGTTAAAATTGGTTATACAAATCTCTCATATGTAAGTACATATTTTCCAATCGCAATGACCGACAGGATTTTCCACTGAAATAATTGATAAGTCCTGCAAAAATAACTGTAAAAATCGCAAAAGACGAGAATCGCTCATTGTATGTAAGCAGGACCTGAACCAATTAATTTAGACAAAAACTTGAATTCGTTCAGAAAAAAGTGCAATATTGGTTGGACAACTAAATAGATTAGAAATGGAGAACAGGTTAATTATGCATCAAAATCAGCAAAAACCCTCTTAAAATCATTTCTATTACTTTTCATATGCTTAAATGTAACGATTTCAATCGAAATTGGCAAAAACCCATTTAGGAGCTTTGGAGAGTCTATGCTACAGAAAATATTTTAAAAAATGGAAAGAAAATAAGGGACATATTAGGGAGTAGTGGAAAGTTGAGACTTCAGCAACAAAGGATCTTACATATAGCGAAATCTGCAACAAATGGTCATGTATATGTTACCGCCAATCTGTGTTTCTAGACGATCTGTAGTTTGGCTGGAATAAGTTAGCCAATATGTGGTGTGTTTGTGTCATACCACAGATTGACTGGTTTAATCAGTCAATCTGCAGATCGGCTAAAATATTCTAGCAAAAAAAATGTATAGAAACAGATCTAAATGGTTTCTTTTTTAAAACCAAGCAACGTTTGTACCATCTCTTCAGCAGTAGCGACGCAGCGATGAAGTACTTAAGGATTTCCCACAACACCACACCGCGCTTGAAGTAAACAACGATGAAGATGTTGGGTATTTCCACATCCAACATCAGATGGTACAGAGCATCTCTTGCTGTTGCTGCATATTGTTTTTTTAAACTACAACCTAAAACTTTGAAGTTAACCAACAAAATATCTAGAAATCAAAGAAAACTTCCCGTGTTGCCAGACCCTAACTTGGTAACTGCATTTATATATTTAGTATTTCATTATTAAGGTCAATAAAAATAACAAGGTTATACCGAGCTAGACTATCAGATTCAATATAAAATCGACATAAAGGGGTTTGTTATTAATTTCCTTGTGCTAGTCATGTATGAATATGTTATTTCTCTGCATGAAGCGGATTAGATCTATTTGAATTAGTTGATCAATGCAAATAAAACGTGTTTAATATTAGCAAAACAGTTTTAAGGAAGTGGTTTAAGGCTTTGTATTTTTATTCGTTTTGAATATCAAATAACGACTCTTTAGAGATCTTTCCCAAAATATATGGCCTCAACTCCCTACAGTTTAAGTTTGATGGCAAAGTTGTCATTGATAATATATTTCTTATAATAATGAACAATGCATATATATGTTTTTTATATATTATCAAGCACTTGTATTTTTACATTTATAAACTGTACCGTAACAACATCATCAGGACGTCCTTATCATTTAGTTTTTGGGACGTCGCAACGATGTAAAAAAAACGAAAGGTCCCAGCGATGACGTCGATAGGACGGAATTTTTATGACATGTACAGAGTACATAAATAATCGGACGTTGTAAAGACAAACTATAAATGTTGCCCTAATGACTTTACAAATTCGACGTCCCCTTGACGTGTCA
Source organism: Hydroides elegans (assembly GCA_001703475.1). Lineage (NCBI taxonomy): Eukaryota > Metazoa > Annelida > Polychaeta > Sabellida > Serpulidae > Hydroides > Hydroides elegans. The sequence goes on along the minus strand of LQRL01147929.1, from coordinate 31,477 downwards.
CTATGACGTCGAAAGGCCTATATATTTTGGTCGGGACGTAATCTGATGTTCTTAGGACTTCATTAAAAGACGAACTTACGGAAGACACTTATTGTTTAAGAGCATTGCCAATACCCCTCCAAAACTAAAACAAAACCTGATTTTTGAAGGTTTTAATTTATACAATTATTTTGATAGTTAGATAAAAATATGTGTGCAATAAAAAAAACGTTCGATAAAAGGCCGTCCTTTCATCGTCCCACCACGAACCAGTTCAGGACGTCGTATTTATAGTGTTTGCGGACGTTTTCTTACGTACGTCCTTTGGATGGCAGATATGGACGGCGATGCGACGCATAAAAACTACAATGTACGTCCGGTAAACTTTCATACAGGTCTAGTAGAAGAATGAAATAGGACGTCATGTAAAGACGTTGAGGGGACATGAAAAAGACGGGGCTTTGCCGAGTGGGGATATGCTTATCATTTTACATGATTTTGATTTCAATTATATCTATATGTCAAGACAACGAATGCCCAGTTTGTTCGCAATACTCCTTTGATGAACAAAAATTACTCAATATATTTCTGGATCCATCGTGTACCCTATGATCTGTATTTAGACTTCTAGAACTGTAGAATGTCACGGCTAGAAATATTTACGTCCAAAAAGGTTCAAGTCATAAAGTGGACGCCATCTTTAAAGGTTGCATGTGATCTATTCCTGTCTAGATGCACACCTTTCGTTGACTTATCTGAATGTCGTTGATACCGTTGGGTTGATGGTTTGAACTATATGCAAAACTTTATTAAGTGACGAGTAAACAATAATCGTCTTCCACACAGAGCAACAGCCTCGATCTGAAAAAAAACCCTTCCCGTTACACTAGACGGAAAGGGTATATGCGACATTTTTTTTCAATATTTTGAAAGAGCAATGAGTAGGGCACCGCACGACATATTATTCAAAAAGTTGTAAAATCACATTAAAACAACATTACGATTACGGGGAACAATAAAATAATGGCTTTTGAACATTTTAATTTTGCAAAAAGGTTTTCCCTTTTTCCAAGCCAGCTGGGTTGTTCCTTATCTAGCCAGCTTGGAACAGAAAAGGAACACCTTTTGCGAAAATTGAAATGTTAAATTTTACCAAATTGCGAAATCATATCTTGCAAATTACAGTTTATTAGACAATAATTGCAGGTAACTTTAATCGTTTTTTGGAATAATTATTCTCGCTATATATTGTAAAAATTAAGAAATAATCAAAAAAGGTGTTCCTCAAACTGCTCAAATCTCCAAGCTAGAATGAATTTTCTCAAAAAATTCCAAGCCAGCTGGATTTTGGTGGGGAACACCATTTTTGGGGAACAGCTCGTGAGGTGCTCTAACAATGATATCGGACCTTTTCCCCATAAACTTTATTGCTGAATGACGCATTTTCTATGGTATGAAACGAATTATGCTCAAATATTGTGATTGAAAATATCTTCAAAACTCAGTATAGACTCTTTATGTTTTCGGGACCAATACATTAGGGATTAAAGTATATGCTGACAGTTGTAGAATGCATTTTTTGGTTCATAAGCATGTTCTCATATTACAATTTAATGTTTAATAAAACGAGGGGAGAAAACCAATTTATCGCAACCGTTTCGTACATGTAAAGACCCGGGAGCGTAAAAAGAACACCTTATAAATAAATGTAAAAAGCTACATGATAAGGTAGTAGGCCAGTCCATTATTCAAAATATTGTTCAGTTCAGAGGCACAGCCGAGGCACATGTACAATGGTTTTATTTGTAGGATTGTCCGAGTCCTTAAAACGACTTAGTTCAATGTCCATTATACAAAATATTTGATTATTAATAAAGAATGCAAACAACTTGAGAGTTACATAAAATATATCGATTATTCGAACTCAGTGCTTATTAGATAATTACAAAACAAGTTTTTCTTGCCAACTTTCTACTTTTTATTATAAAAAATCTAAAAATGTTGAATATATATTAAAATTCAAATCAAAGTTTAATTCAATTACAAACCAGCTGGTGTTTGCTAGGGTAGAAGAGTCTATATGTATATTATCAAATGCTATTTTATTAATTAGATTTAATTTATAATTAACATTGATTCTTATATGATAATAGTCAAATAGCAATTGACATAGGTCATTTCTTAAACGCATTAAATCATATGGACTAAAAAAGTTAAATATTAAAATCAAGGTATTTGTGGTGTCGCACACAATCATTTCATTTCCTTATTTTCGGCATTCTTCTCACATAAAGAGAGGCATTGAATATTGCATTTAATACAAACTAGTTTTTAGACTTTTATTTGATTTTGGTTTCTTTTTTTTTCTTACAACAGAACATTGGACACATTCAACATGACATTTCTCGTATTGCAGACGTTTTTACAAAACCCGATCAAGCAATAAGACACTTGTTTACAATATTTACATATTGGTGATGCAACACCCGAAAAGCATGAATTATTTTACCTGGTGACAAAGTAAGTATAGGATAAAGTACGAGGTCAGTCCATTATATAAAATATTGGACAGTTCCGTAGCGCAGCCGAGGAATCTGTACAATGTTTTAATTAATGGAGTTGACCGAGTACTTTAGCCTACTTAGTTTACAATACATTATTTTAAAAAATGTACTCTGAAAACAAAGGAGTGACGTCACTAGTGTAAACTAACTCTTTTTAATCCCTGTTATAAATATCGTTCACATGATATATATGATATAGAATAATATGTGGATAACTTAGCTAAAACAACGCAATTGTATTTGACATTTATGCCCAGGCCACAACGCCAATTTTTGAGTTGGCAACTGTCGCTGACTTAATCGGAGCCAGTGGCTACACTGGTGATTTTTTTTTGTCGGCGACTCCAGCAAGCTAACCCGCTTCAATGATCCACTTCCATTTTTGTTTTTGTTTTTCTCTTATTTAGACTTATTTTTTCTCGGTGTAAGGTATCTGTGGTAGTTAGGCTTTTGCCCATGACGACACAATATTAATATACTCAAACACCCTTTGCTCTATTTTAATAATATGAAATATTTGGGGAATAGTATGCATTGTAGAGTTGATTATATAACAAGAAGATAATCGACAAATGTTATTTAAAATTTTTGTAAATTAATGATTTCTAATTGATTACAACACCATTATTATAATTGAGTAATAAATCTATTTATCAAACATGCTTCAAATTAAGAATGAATTTATATATCAAATTGCATCACAATTATGACGGCTTTTCACAACAAATTCTCACGTCACTATTGTGCATTGTCACTTGAATATAAACGCTATTTTAATAATGTTCATAGTTTGTACAAATTTTATCAACGATTGAAAATAGCATGTTATTACTTATTTTTATATCAAACATAGTCTTTTTGTAAATCAATTTTCCAAGTTTCAAGTCAATTTTCCAAAATTCCTTTAAAGAACATATAAAGACAAAATCGCTGTCGCTCCGCGCCACTTTAAATCTGACCAGGCACTAAGTCGTGAGGGTAGCCACATTATAGCGATTTTTGAGTCGGCGACTCTATCACAAATGGCCGGTTGCAGTTCATGGTGTAGCACCAAGCCGGTGTTAGGCATTTCAGGTTTGTCTATGCTCATTCATATTTACTTGTGAACACATTTAGTATTAATATTAATGGGCTTAGCCAAATTCACTGTTAGAATACAGTACACTGCGACCTGTCATAAGCAGGAGTACTCGGCGATTTATTCTTTGGAATATCTATTCTTTTAAAATTTCTATCTTGCTGGCATTTTCACAGAACAGAATAGATAAAATATTGAATTTCTAATATTTCCTAGATTCCTGGCATTTTATACGAATAAAACCCAAGTTATAAATATTTCTCTTATTGCCTATAAAGATGTATCCTGAAAATAAAATGGTGTTAAAGCACAACATAATTACTGTGATGCACTTGTACACACAAATATACATAACAAAGTCCATAAAGATACTTTTTCAAACTATGCGCAAAATCAACACTTCTCTATATCAATGTTTTATTCTGCTGGCGAATTTGTACAAAGATGCTGGTACGATATTTTCTGTGTTCCTTGCAGGCAAATTAAGAATAACAATTTTCAATAAATAAAAATAATAATCATGTTTAAAGTAGTTTAGAATTTGTGTCAGGCGAAATGCAGTAAAATGAGACACTTTTTTTAAAAATGGCCCGTTGGGTACTCCTGCATAAGTTTTGTTCGTCACAATACAAGCTGTATAGGATAATTATGAGTATGTCGTATTCAAGCTTTAAACATTAAGGCAATGCTTACATAAATCGCTGGCAGCGATTTTAGTGATCACGTTCACTAGTTATCTAGATATTTTTTATATTTTCCCATTCATTTTACATTGCATTGTTTGACATTTGTCGCTCCTTGCGACAAAAATCGCCACTTGTCAATAATCGCCACTTCACTCCTAGCGACGTGTCAACAAACGATGATTTATTCAAAGAAAATATAGCATTTATTTATATTGGGTATGCAAAGCGCTCCAATGAAGTCACACATTTTCGAAATCTCAAGGAGCGACGGAATTTTTCCTACAAAGAAAACAATGAAAATTGGAAGCTTTTTCTTGCTTTTATTTCCTAACAAACCTGTCTTCCTATGTATTCCTTATGGGAAACCAAAACAACGAGCTGTGAGGTAGTTTTTATTCGCTCTTTTAGTTTCTCATAAGGAATACATTAGAAGAAAGGTTTGTTAGGAAATAAAAGCAAGAAAATGCTTCCAATGTGGCCAGGCCCTAAGTCGCTTTAATATTATACATGAACTCATAGAATGTTCTTTTTGCCCCATCTCACCGAGTATTAAACGTAACAGAGCCTGATTGCTGTTATTTCTATTAAAAAGCACATGTTCAGGCCGAAGAAGCTGTTGTTACGCATCACTTTGGCTTTGTGATTGCGAATTAACTTATTAATTCTGTATGTCCCTAGAAACCCAACGATTAAGGTATAATTATAATAAACGCAAGAAGCATCATTATAAAATCAATATGGTAATGACTATAAGAGTTTATAGCAAGTTATATGTTAGCTCTTCCTTTTATGTTTTTTTTTCATTAGTATGCATGTTATCATATTTTGAATGCTTCAATATGTGATACACGATCATACACTTCCCCTTCGTAATGTGCTTCTGTATTGCAAAAACTGCTCTTTTTAATATCTTGAACTATAAGGGATAATATGAGTGGGTTTCGGGGCGCAGTGACAGAGAGAAAATCTAACCAACAATGTGTTTCTATAATTAAAAAATATAATGTAAAAGTAAAATATAAACTTACTTTTATCAACATTCAGCATGGAAAAGAATAAATTTGGATTGTTGCTTTGTCTTTCTTGCCTATCATTATTTTATTATGAAACAAAACTAAATAATTTAAACCCCATAATAGTTGCGTCTGATCATAAAACTTGTAAGAAATGTGTATATGTTTCATTTGAAAAAATAACATGTAACAATGTTGAGTTTCAAAATTTGGTAGAAGGAAATAGGACACATTTGATTGAACATAGCAATTGTCAAACTGTGGATCAAACTAAAGAGTATTTTCGAATTGCCGGATTACAAAATTACAATGAAACAAACAGAAGATATTACGTCGACAGAAAAACAAATGAAACTATGATGTATAACGATGTACGTGGTGAAACTTACGTTGAATTTCGTTCAAAATGTAGTGACTATTCAGGGAATCCTCCAAGTTCTAGAAATTTGAGAAATGAAATGATTGCTCAAATGGATTTCACTGGTTTGTCCTTTCGTTACGGTTTTGATACAGTTGTTCCATATATTACCGATACAAACAGAGCAATCAACGGAAATAAAACATCTCGAAAAAACTTGATTTATTTCCACGGTGAATTGTCTCCGTTGCGCATTTATTACCAATCTGGGAATGAATCTTTACATTTATATTTAAGAAATGAATTGGACATGCAGAAAGGTTTGAGTGCTTGGATTAAAAAGCAAAATCGTGAGATTAATATTGATGTACAGTTTTCATGTGACATGAAATATCCAGGCAGTGAAATATTTGAATGGAATATATGCGACACTGAAAATGAACGTTTGCGGTCTCTTCGAAATTCTACGTTTTCGCTCATTGTATCACCCGTTGATGACAACATCATTTCGTCTAAATTAATACAGCAGCGCCTGTATGAATCACTGAAAGCAGGTTCTATTCCTGTGATTGTAGGTTCCAATGTCTTGCTACCATATCATGAGATCATACAATGGGGCCGAATTCTTATTCACTCCCCGAAGTCGAAAATCACCCAACTTGCAGAGAAGCTGAAGCACATGCGTAAGCCCGACATTGATATGTATCGCTCAAAAGCGCACAATGTATACACACAGTTTTTTAATTCGAAGGAGAACAATCTTCAGGCACTCAGCGCTCTATTACGGAGGCGACATAGTATATCAACTATCCCGGAACAATATCCCGGTATTCCAGCCATAGCGTATCATTTCGTTCCACAAAATAACGTCACTGAATATTCGAGCAAAAGACCTGAATCAAACAGTTTAATTAAAAACTCTATCAAGCAACCCGCTTTAAACAGTTCCATGAATTATTCCAACAAAAAAAGTGTGTTCAACATTTCCACTCTCTACTCCAGTCGAATACGTGATTCAAACAGTTCTGACAAATATTCCAGTCAAAAACGTGATTTCAAAAGTTCCACTGAATATTAAAGTAAGAATGGCTATTTAAACAGTTCTATTGAATATTCCAGTCAAAAACGTTATTTCAACAGTTCTACTGAAAATTTAAATCTAAATCGCTCCACTGAAAATGTGAGCCAGATACCGGGATCAAACGTCCGATACTTTTTGAAAATATCTCAAAACTCTAAAACCACCGACGGAATAATGAGTTCGAATTCGAATCTACCGAACGGGATTTGTTCAAACGCTATGGCACCGTGTGATTCCAGAGTGAACGACCTATCGGCTAACTCAGGTTAGTTGCCCCGCTATTTAATTATTTGCATAGATATATCGATTTTTTAATTCATGTTTTGTTTTTAAAGAAAAAAAGAAGTATTTTTTGCTCAAAAATACTCTGTTTCTATAAATTAATGTCATTTTCGTATAAACCTGTGCATATGGCTAACCAAAACATGATTACATTAAAAAAAAACAATGTCAAAACTATAATGGTAATAACAATTGTTTTGTAATTTCAATTCCATCCTTGTGATGAGAGATTTGATTGAAAATACATTATATGATTTTTTAAAATAACAAGGGAAGGAGAAGCGTGTTAGAAAGGACGTTGCGAGCCACATCCCGAATTAGAACTTAGCCACCGCGTTTTTTTTTTCAAATTTATTTTCATCACAAAAAATAAATAAATAAATAAATTGTTAGGGAGTTCATTTGCATAGCATTTCATTTATAATCTCGATCATTAACGGAAACCAAATTTTTAGAACAATCAATGCATGTCAATAGCATCTCAATATAATAATATATAATCAATAATCAATATAATAATATAATAATCAATATTTCGCAACCTTACCAATTTAGTCATTCATGCATTTAGGAAATGTTTCCGATGGCTTAATTATAGAACATTTATATAGAATATCGTCAAATGTATCATGTTACTCTTCTGTCGCTAGGTAATCTATACATTGGAACTATAATTATGGGTTCGACACATTGAAAATGAAGGAACGCAATGTGACTGCTTTAAAGCTTACAACTAGAGTGTTGCATTATTATTGATTACGATTTACGATGGTTTGAGATCAAATAAGCTCATCAAATGTCTAAAAACCTTGCATCGTAAGATTAGATTTACTGGTATCTGATCACGGGTTTTAATCTGGGTCATAAAACTAGATTTGACCTGATCAACAAATAATATAGGAAATGACATGATGATATGATATGTCTTTATATGTGGTTTTAGCTAGCCATCTTTCGAATTTTGGCATACATATATATATATGATATTGTTATTTCACTTATTCGCCAGTGGATGTTAAATAAGTTAGTGATAATCGAAAATTTGGAAATGCAATAGACTTTTTTATTGTATTTTGCCTCGCCCAAAGTGGTGTAACCTCTACGAAATTTAGGGTGTTTTCTTTGGACGAAAACCGAGGGCAGTTATTTTAGTTTTTGTATGCTTAAATATTTAAAAATAGCAGTTTCGGGTGCAAATATGATACAATTTATACAAGTGTCTTGAATAAGCATATTAGTACTGGAAATTATTGTATCATTCAGTGCCACTAAGGAAATTAAATATCGATATTGAATGAAGAAATGTCAAAATATATTTAAAAAATGCAAACAGTGGGATAAAAGTTGTGTAAAAGTGCTAAAGATTGCGTTGAGAGTGGATCGATTGTCAAAATATCATACCACTATTGAATTTAAAGTTTAGTGGAAAACGTTATGATATAGATGTGAAAAATAGAACCTCAAAAATCTAGATTATACACACGTTTAATGTAGGGCTGTGTCGGGTTGGGTATTTTGCTACCCGAACACCGAAATCAAAACCCGACCCGACCCGATAACCGAACCGAAGTTCTCAGAAAATGATTTTCCAAGGGCCTCATTTACATTTACTCTGCAATATATGCGTTATTTTATAACCGAGTATAAGATTTATCGAAATATTATGTTACATCACATTTATCTAACAACATCTAGCTGAAAACCTATTTTAAAGGCTTAATATGACATACATAGTTCAGTCTGCTTCTAAAAGAACAAAGTAATAAGTAAAACTAATTTTATTTTTTTCCCATAATGCAACATTTCGGGTACCCGAACCGAAATTAGGGTTCGGGTACCCGAGGCGATTATCGGGTACCCGACTACCCGAGATACCCGACACAACCCTTAATGTCTGATACCGGAACACCTCTACGTCAAAATGTATGAAAAGAATAACACATATAGCCACTGATCGGCATAATGATTATTTTCTTTAATTTAATTTAAACTTGTTGAATTTAATTAAAACGTTGGCGCAAAGTTTCGACGTATTGCCCCGGAGTGCGGATAGAAACATTTAAACACTAAAACTCCTGTATGATTATCTAGCTGAATGTAAGGACGTCACGATGCGAATATGCCGTCGTGATGAGGTCAAAACGCGGCGTTGAACCATAATCATTAAATGACGTCCCTATGAGATATTTTGAACCACTGATTCGTATACAATATATGTATACAAGAAATTCACTTTCGCCTTCAATATATATATATATATATATACGAAAATCGTTTTCGTATACCATATAGGAATATCGGAGCAATTTGAAAACCATTCCCAGAATGTCGATAAAATATTTTATCCTTGCTCGATTTTCACGTTTATGGTATATAAATGTCCAGGATTACCTGCTCGACTCGATAGAAAGTGGAAGTAACGAACATGTTTGATTGAAAAGAAATTTGTCGAATTCCGATAAAAATATGAGAGATGGTTTGTTATCTTAATATGTTTTTTTTCTTTTGTTCTGCAACAAATATTAACAAAAATAAATAGGACCTCTGAATACGTTCAATCTCGGCTGCCATCGTGCAAAAATCATTGGTGTATGGACCTCTGATGAAGTATTTCCATTTTATTACATCAGACTAAATACAAAAACAAAATATTGATAATTTCGCCTATAAGCGGTTTGAAGCAAGGTTTGATCAGTTTGGACACTTTTGAGAGAGTATGTTTGTATTAGAAATTTGAAATCTCGCTTAATGTTTTGAAACTGACATTTAAATATTGCCTTTGAAGGATCTGTAACGTTTTCTGGAAGGCTGGCTTTCCGTTCACAATTCAAAAGTTTTTAAATTTTCATAAGTTTATATGCGACTTATTAATTTAAATTTTCATATAAGATATTTCAGTGCAAAAATTATGCATTTTAAAATCAGATATAATAGGGAAAATAGGAATTTCAAAATAAGATAAAATATGGAGAGCAGCTGTATAGATATATTTTCGTATACCTATATGGGAAACGAAAACTATTTTCGTATATATATATATAAGATATAAGATATAAGTGAATGTCTTGTATTCGAATCAGTGATAACGTGTTGTATTGTCATTAGATTGTTTGATATCATTCAAATGATATACGTAGTACATACCATGACGAAAAAGTGAATGACTTAATCGCAGTTATTGCTGTGAGTGTGCTTTGATTTGATGTACATTCAGACAATATATATATATGTATAAGAAGAGTTTAATATTATAAGAAAATGATTTATCCATAAACTGTGAAAATATCTGGGTTTAATGGAGAGTAGTTGTCAATCAAAGCACACTCAAACCAAATTGATATATGTAAACTATGGCGATTAAGTGGATTTTACGCCTAGCGACATTTGAAGCGAGGAAAATATGTACATTTCAAATCACGGCAACCCCCATGTACATACCCTTTGAAAGTAGGCACTCCACTAAAAACACGAATTTGTAGTTTTTGTTCGAATTATGCGATCATTTTCATACTTTAGGATGATTTTATTTATCAAAGGCAATAGAATATCGAATGTATGTGTTCTTAAACCTCAATGTTAAAGGCTGTAGACGGGTGCCGAGAAAATTGACACCCCGTACACAAACATTTTGGGATGTAATCTTTATCAACTCAAAGAAACATTAATAGAATTTGATGAAATTCCGCTATACACTAGAACAATATATCGTCTCTTAAACTGCAATCATACAAAATATTATAGACTTAATAATCCATTATTTTGATCGATCTTTATATGCTACCGACTCTGGAAGGTGTCGAATAAATTGACACTCAATGTCATGTGTCCTGTTAGTAATACCGATATTCGTCAGATACATTTTTATTTCAATACACATTTTATTAATTTACTTTATACCAATAAATGACAATAACTTCAACCACAAAAAACGCAAACATAACCACATAGAAGTCTGTATAGCTGATGGTCAGTGAGAATAGTTTATTAGAATTTGTAAATAGAGACGAATAGAGACATCAAGGGGCTAGATATTTCATTTCATACAACTAATGTGACCAAATACAGCGGGGGTAATCTACATGACTAGATTTCTATTCGTTTAGAGTATCTATGTCTAATGTGTAGCAAATAATTTCGTCTTTATCCGCTAATTTTACACGTGGCCGTATGCTTCTTACATGAACATCGAACAGCGGAAAAAATGGAAAATTTGCGTATGCAGGGATTAACAACTTTTTGAGTGTGCGACAGCAGGCGCATTCCGAATTATTTTTGAAATTCGAAAACTGTGCGACAGTGAAAAAAGTTGTGTGACAATTTTCAACTCCTAAATACTACAGTAACAATTGGTTCGATCTGATTGGCTACTTATATATACCTGCTTAAGAACAAATATCGATGTTCTATACAAACAAATTATACATTGATCAAGAATGAACCAAAATTGGGACCAAAAGTTGTGCGACATTTGGCGATTTCCCCCGTCGCACAGGTAGATAAATTCATGGTGTGTAACGTGTCGTAGAAAAGTGCCGAGCAGTGAGATGGTTCCTTGATGTACACATTATCATGTTAAATGCATTGGTGCCCTTTCGGAATCAGATGTTAGGGAAAGTGGTAATTATACCGGTGTACCATGATACTATTGCCCCCCTAAATTTTTGCCCCCGGCAATAATATCATAGTGATACTATTGCCTCCCGGCAATTGTATCATAGATAAGAGGTCATGAGATTCTTGCCCCCTCCATGAGATTCTTGCCCCCTATGATTATACTGTTTTATATATTTTTTAAGGAATTTCTGTTGATATTAATGTTGCAAACTGAAATATAGACCATATTTGTCAAAATAGCATTGCTTCGTTGTGTAAATTAGGTTAAATTCATATATAATGAACATGCATGTCTGGTTAGAAGTTTAACATCCTGGTTTTCAATAAGGACATATATTTGTATTAATTGTTTAAAAAATCATCGCAAATATTTTTTTTTGAATAAAAAATACTTTTCAAACAAAAAGGGCCATTGTATCAATATGAACAATGTGACTTAATTGCAATTAAGTCTCCTTTGTAGTAAAATACCTGCGTCTTATACTAATCCTTATCTTCCATATGTACATGTACATCAGATCACTTGTTGTTGTTTTTTTTTTCAAAACATTTAAAAGGGACAAGTATTATAAGTCTTAACATAGAAAAAGTAATAATTATAAAAACAATCATTGAAACTAATTATTTGAGTAGAGCCATGAGCCATACAAATTAATGTTCTTTGGAATTAAAATGTAAAAACAAACTATATTTGTGGTATTTATTCATCACATAAATGATTATTATGTTATTTCAGTTAAACACGTTAAATTCCCAAGCAAAGATAATAAAAATGACTATTTATCATAGGGGGCAATAATATCACAGAGGGGGCAATAATCTCACAGCAAAAATCCATGATACTATTGCCCCCCGGCAATAGTATCATGGGGGCAATAATATCACGCTACACCGGCATCACTGGTGAAACACCAACCATTTGTGCGTTATGTGAGCTTGCATAAAAAACATGAAATTTATGATCGTTTAACCCATAACCGAATATTTTATATAAGGGTTTGTCAAGGTTTCTAGTAAAGTTCAATTTTCTAAGGCGATCGCAAAGTCACGGACATCAAATACATATCATAAGGATAAAACTGTTGTTTTTAAAGTACATTGATTCACATTTGAACATGTATGGGTACCGGTTTATAACCCGTATTTATGTTTCATACAATAAGCTTTAAATGGATTTTATTTGACCTTTATTAGGTTTGGTACACAAGGGGTGTCAATTTATTCGACACCTTGCGGAGTTGGTAGCATATAAAGATCGATTCAAAATGATGGATGTATTAAGTTTATAATATTTGGTAAGACTGCAGTTTATGAGACGATATATTGTTCTAGAATATGGCCGAATTTCAATAATTTCTATTCATGTTTCTTTGAGCTAATAAAGATTAAAAGGGTACTTTTGACTAAAAAAGATGTTGGCATTTTGTATTCTAAATATTAACACCTAAAGGTTACGATGGCCGAAAACGGTATTCAACACATAAAAACAAATATATGTTTGGTGCTAAAACGTTATTTAAACACGTTTCATTGATATATTCAAATACGTATTCAGATTAGATACGTATGACAAGCAAAAACTTGTAAATGATCGCTAAATCACCTTTTAGAAAAATTATGATGGCCGAACAGTAACAATATCCAAATTTCGAACTACTTCCTTTTGTATCGTTATTGTGCTGAAGGATTGCTATTATTAATGATCGTACCCGTTTTTGCACCTTACTCTATAATTGAAATATTTGATTCTTATTCCTGCGTTTACAACCGCATACAACGAAATTCCTATTAAGTAAACAAACCAATAATATTGAAATTGAACATTATTTTTATCAGTTCATGCGGTAATTTGCTACTCAAAACAGAAACATTCATTTCTATGTTTGCCATGTAAAGACCTAAGGTACGCTGTGACACATCACTTATTCCTAGAATATTATTGATATTGAAATATAACGTTTCATATGAAATGACATTTGGTATTTGGTATCATTATAAATAGATTATGATTGTTCATACATATGAAACAATTTCTTTATACACACTGCATATCATTATGTTAAGATAATGTTTGTGTGTTATGGAATTAATTTATCAATTCATGCATGATGAAATAACATCGACCGCTAAGCTGAGTTGATAAATAATAACATTCGATAACGATGGCCCATAAACCGCGTGTATTTCATTAATGCATCAGTCGAGATAAATCATCATTAATTACTTTTCGATTACGATGGCTAATAATTAGCGTGCTTCCCATAAATTGATTAGTTTACACAGCTAAAATTACTGATCAGACCCATAAGCACAAGTTTTCCGAAGTGACTTGATAAATAAAACCTCAATTTCGCCAAATACTTAAAACTGATTCCACCACATTGAACCACTAGACACTATACAATATTAACCTTGCTATTTTAGGGTTTCCTTGCAAATACAATAAATTATGCTTTTGAGTACAAACAAAATAAATGTATTACTTAGTCATACAAAATATTATTTTAAACTTCCATTAAATTTAGGGCACATTGTGATAATGATATTGAATTAATGTTAACAGATATACTAAACAGTGGCGTTGGCGAACGCATGACACAAATATATTTTAATATCTATATATATCTGACTTATTAAGTACAGTATATTCTTCATGCTATCCATTCAATCATTTTTACTATTGGGTAGATAAAATAAAGTGTTTTCTATGCATGTTTGAATTGTATGTACATGAATTGTTTAAATACATCCTTCGTTGACATAAATTGATAGTTTGCGTTATCTCAATTAATATACGTATTATAATCATAGGCATCAGTTATGCAACACCCTCGACCATGGATATCAAACTCTACCAAGCGTATTTGTGAGCGAATATTTATGATAATATAGTTTGGATATAAAATTGGAACGATCCCAACCAACTAATTAAATTCCATATATATTAGCAATCGGCTGCGCATAGTAGCACAACGTGTATTCACAAGGTCAATTTATTAGCGTTAATGCAGAGTAAATTATATTAATTTTCTAAGTCTAACTAGACCTCTTTCTCTAATCGAATATGACTCATTCACCACCTTAGCCTTTATCAGCCCCAATGCTATCAACTTGCAAAATAAAGGTTCTGATTGGTAAAGAACGGTTGGATAAAGTGTGTTCAAATGCCCCATAAATCGACATTAATGAAGGAGTATATAGGTGGAATTGTGTAAGTCAAGCCTGGCCACTTTCTCTGGCCAAACATGGCCCACTCACAATCACAGCTTTTATTCTCCCCTATATTAATCAACAACCAAATTTAATTGCGATTGGTGAAGAATTGTAGCTGTGAATGAGTTCATGATGTTATTGCTCGCAAATGGACGGGCTGAAACGGCGATAGCAATAACCTTCCAACCAAAATGTTGGCTGACAAATAGCAAATAATAACAGAATAATAACAAAATAACATAATTAAGCCTAATAATTCACATTGATTATTTTGAATGTTTCATTTTATGACATCATGAGTATTTTTAACAAGTAATCGAAATATTTAGTTTCGTCATCTTAAAAGTGTTAAATGCTTATATTGATACTTATTCGTTTAATAATATGTGATAACCACCTAGGCTTGGCAGTTAAAAATAATTCTTAATGTCTCAGAAGCAAATGAAAATTATAAATATAAATATATTCAATATTAAGCGTGAAATACACCCGGGCAGCCAAATGATAGCGTCATTGTAAATTATTTAATGATTGACCGTTATATGCTATCTATTACCTATCAGTTTTAAAAAGATTTTCAAGACAAAACAGGTGTAGATTAAACGGAATTGCAAGTCACGCAACGCAAAAAAAGTCCCTTTAAATGTGTGTTTGCCATTAAGATACGAAGGCAATTAATCATATCACCCAATGAAAGGTGTATTGTCAAAAAAATATTTTACAACTAGCCTAGTCCATAGTATTCGTTGGGATACCAAACTATTATTTATTATATTTCACGCTAGAAAATATAGACTATACACTCAAATCACTTTTTGTGACCATTTTATGTTTCTTTCTCTATAATCATAATTATATTTCTAACAATTGTTGGCACCTTTCCGCCATCGTGTTTTTTATTTGGATATATATTGAAAGATAACATTACTTGTTATGGAATCTGCGATACTATAAACAGTTTATCTTAGCTAGAAGATTTCTTTAAACAATATTCGCAAACATAATTGCAAAAGCAATGATAAGAAAATGAATAAAAGCATCATGCCCATAGTGATCGTCCATCGTAATATTTGGAATATATAAATATAATTGCATCATTTTTTATTATATTTTGCAAAAAAAATAGAGGCAATGGGATTGAAATTGATTGTTATCCATCCTTTCGGAAATATAGATAAATTCAGTATTTCATTTTTATTTTTTATTATTCTATTCTTGTCGGCTATCGTATTATTGGTTGAATATATACTAAAGATGGTATATTGCTATTGGGTGGGCTATTACGTAAATATTGTCATAACTATCAATATTTAACCGTAACGAAGTCTATATTAAGCTCATAAATAACATTTATATAAGAAAAACACCCTGTCCGGCCATCGTAATTTTGTAATAAAAATTTTGCGTGGTTTTTCATAAAACATATATTGGACTATATATTGGGATAATATGGTGTCAAGATTTAACCAGCGATGCACACGGATTACCATTTCGGTGGTGTCTCCGGCCGGACTAACTAGTGTGTGACATATCGCAGCATTGGAGACATTGTCTACACTACATGTGAGGCTGAAGGGGAGGGGTGGC
Source organism: Hydroides elegans (assembly GCA_001703475.1). NCBI lineage: Eukaryota > Metazoa > Annelida > Polychaeta > Sabellida > Serpulidae > Hydroides > Hydroides elegans. The sequence continues at coordinate 15,022 of LQRL01147929.1, read as the reverse complement.
AAAATACTCGCATTCGAAGGCACATCATTTCATTACGTTGTCCAAAATATGTATATTTAGTCTCTTGTGTTAATAAAGATTTATGCATATAGAGTCTATATGCGCGTTCACGCAAAAAAAAATATCCTATTTTTTTGCGTGAATAGAGGGGATAAATTGTTATGTTTTTATACATAAGTGGCTTTCGAAAATATCAGCTCTCGTGCTTTTTTCCCGAGCTTTTTCGTTGGCGTGAACTCGGCCTATGACTCAATCTGACTATATCCTTTGTTGTCGAATTTCATATCAACCTATTTTTGTGACGAAACGTAATATGAAAAAAAAACGCTAAACAGGTGACTTAATATCAATTTTGTATTCTATTCCATAAAGGCACATGTTTGTATTTGATTTTATAGATAGTAGCGAATGACAATAGCAAATTCAATATTGTTCAAGAATTTTAAGAATATTAACAAAGACAGTGGGCAAAGGAATAGTGGCTACATATATTGGAAGTTACAAAATAATTGTAAACTATATGAAAGATTAATGCTATGATATAATGGTTTCCAGATAGTATTTTTGCCAAGACTAACAGGTCGTCGGCAGAAAAATACACAGGTATAAAAATTATGAATTATAAATTATATTACAAAAACGTATATTTTATAACTGAACTTGATGATATCATAGTTTAATATTTAATTTAAAGAAATACAAATGAACTATAGACACATTTAAATTGATCAATACCTCAAAATTACTTGTCGAAATATAGTTGAATTGTCAGGATGAGATAAAGTGCGAGGTCAGTCCGTTAATTTAAATAATCCGATGCGGCCGAGGCAACTGTATAATGGTTTAATTAATGGAGTTGACCGAGTGCTTTAGCCGACTTAGTTTAATGTTAATAATACTGGATTATGAACACAAATGAACCGCTAGCTAGTCATTAATCATGGTCCTATTGATTTTTCTTACCATGTTGCGAGACAAAAACATGCTGATTAGTAACGTAGAGGCATTAAAAGGAGCAAAACATATGGACAAGGTCCTAGTGATATGGAACCCTTCGCATCCACCACCGAATAACCTAACATTGCCTGACATCGGAGTACCTATTCTGGTATGATATATATTTCAAGATATTATTTTATCTTTTCAAACATCCATAATTGTCTTATCAGGGCACCATCCTCCACCACAAAGCACTGCATTGAATCTTAAAATATGATAACAATTTCAATATATTTCGCTCCACTGATCAAACATGATTAAACATTTCACATTCAAAAATATTTAAAATAGGTTGATTCTACCAATGTGTTGTTATACTATTTTTATTCAATTCACACTCTTCTTTTTTTTTAGTTGATAGATACGGAAATCAACAGCCTTAACAATCGGTTCCTACCGTATGACGTCATAGCAACAGACGCAGTTGTTTCCCTTGACGACGACATCACGACCAGTGCCGGAGAACTTGAGATGGTCTTCAGGTACGCCAAAAAGCTCCGTCAAGTGTAAATCGAATAAATGTGTTTATTGGTTTTTACTTATAGAAGAGATATAAAAACGTTAAACATACAGGGTAAATGCCTCGCCTTAAGTCTAAACTAGGTTGCTGTTTGTTTTAACCAAGAAACCTGGTCCAGACAAAATGTATTTTCCTTATTTTTATTTTAATAGAAATGGAGAGCGGACCTCCCATTTTGCGTTATACAAGTCATATTTTGCGCAATATACTGTTTTTTATCTATCTATAAAACACAATTTTTATACTGATCATGTGACATAAATTATACTGTGTGATCATGTGACATAAATTATACAGTATGGGCTAAAATCCACAAAATGGCGGGTCATGGTGAGCTTTTTTCAACAGTAACCAATGATTTAAATCACTAATTATTTTCGCGATACTAATGTTCCAACCAGAAATATGAAGATTAAGTATCTTAAAATATAAATTTATCAATAATTTTACCGAAGAATATTTAAGCAAACGGGGTATATGTCACATAGAAAAATTATACCGTTGGACATCGCGCTTTATCATTTTTTTTTAGCAATATACCTTTCATATCGCAAATACATCTATTCATTATTGAAAAATGGTAAGGCATAATAAGCATGATTATTTGAAAAAAAAGTTTTAAAAAAATCGTTGGTTACAGCTTTTGGCGCTATATTCTTCAAAAAGCAATGCATCTATCACGTCATAAAATTTAAAAGAATATATGTATCAACAATGTTACATTAACTCATTAGGTATTACAGTGCTTAGAATATATCCATGCCATTTCAACAATGAATATAATTTAGTTGGAAACAGCGTTGACGTGATGTTTTATTTCGAACAAACAAATTATTACGGCATAAATAACGAAGGTACCAGTTAGAGTGTTACGTCATAACTGACAGGTCAATTGACAGTACGTAGCAAATTTAATACAACCCAGGGTGTAATTTAAATCAAAATCAAAATGAAATCGTTACTTTTATTATCTTAATCGAAAATGAATAATATATAAAACAAATACAATTATAACATACGTCTGTCTCAAATCTTGAGATAAGCTTTCAATGATAAAGAAATATATGTAAATCAATATAAGTTAATTAGAAATATAGTAAGAATGTTTTTGAATACAATTGCTATGTATACACTATATTCTTCGTTATTTTTACCCTCTATTAATTATTGTTGTGAAGTATGGGTCATAACTAATAAAGGAACAATTGACCCATCTGTTGAATTGCAAAAAAAAGGCAATTCGCATTGTTTCAAATGTTAGGAAATATGAACATACTAATGGTTTATTTCACAGCTTTTTTTATTTAGTTGATCTAAAAGTTGGTACAGAGAAACCTTCGAACCGGACACCTCGATAGACCGGACACCTCGCTAAACCGGACAGTTTTTTACAGTCTTATTTTATTTCTTACTGTATTATACCACTTAAAAACCTGCTTAATCTGGACACCTCGCCTTTTCGGACATTGGATACCAAAATTGTGACCAATTATTGAAATATATATTATCATTTCATCTGCTTTAACCGGACAATAATTTCTTGAATATGAGGTGCAATAATGTTAAAAGGTGTTTTATTGTTATAAAAGCTCCTCATTAGCACATATTACAAATTCAATCTCTTTTTGTTCTCACACAACATTCACATTGCATAAGTTGGAACAAAAACAAGGGCTTAATTGAACATCATATTTGTGTTGAGTGCTGATTTTGCTGCCTGCATCAAAGGATAGAGGGAGGGGGATCGAAAATCCTGGATTGCTTTATTCTACGAGTCTCAAAGAAGATAGGGGTCCTTACAGTCAGGGTATCGTAATCCAATGTCCTTTAAAGAGGGCCATCGAAAGCATTGGTTTTATAGTATTGAATAGAGTTTATCGTCACGAAACCACACCCTGTTAACCACACCCTTCAAAGTATTCATAGGGTCTCCAGTCGAAAGGTATCGAGATTGACATAAGGTCCAATATCACATAA
>LQRL01147929.1:0-11322 GCA_001703475.1 Hydroides elegans | reverse complement strand
GGCATCATAACCTTTGATTTTATATATGACATACACTTGATACTGTTACGAAACCACACCAGCTTATAATTACGTTAAGGCTTGAGTGGTCGCCAAACTTCCAGTCTGGGTACTATAGATAAAAGAGCATATAATCTACCCAAATTATTAAATATATTAATTATTTAAGTGTATATACAACTATTAATAATCTAAAATGAGATATTGGAGTGGGCCTAATAAATGACAGAAATGACAGAAAACGGTTGAAACTGGTTATTCCATAGGTTAGACCAGACACCTAAATCGGATAGTTTTGTTGCTCAGTCCCATGGGTGTCCGGATGAAACAGGTTTAATTCACTGTATTATTATGTTTAAAGCTCGTATAAATAAGTTACCTGCAAATGAAAATTTAGTTTAAATGTTAATGCTAAATATAGTTTATGAAGTGTAAATAAATTCAATTCTTTATCAATAAAGCTAGAACTCTTAGCATTTATGGTGTAAAAGCATTCAATACAATTTCATTTGATTTTAATAAAGCAACCACTTTATTACGGTATAAATCCTTATTTTAAAAAAGTATCTTTGAAAAATATAACCAATAAGGTAACTTATAATCATCCGTCCCATCTTGGTAGTATTAAGCATTGTATATACGCTTTGTTGTGTTTTTTTAATAATCTGTAAATAATCAGTTTATTTTTATATGTGAGGTTATGTAGTAGGCGTGTCTATTTAAAAGTATGACACTTCTCTGACACGCCTGTTCATTGATTCCGTTGTTCGTATATTATTGTAAACTGTGTTTTTTTTTGTACAATTTCAATAAATAAAATGATTTGAATATGAATATATAATAATTTCGTTTCCGAATATTGCATTTCATTTATTTTGAATGTGATGCGTTTGAAAAAGATATTTTTGTTTATTTAAAACATAACCCATTTGCATTATGCGATAGTACATTCTAGTTAGACTTTGGAATCATTCGTACAATGTTGCAGAATACACGTTTTTTTATATCTTCTTATATGAAAAACAAATATTGAATCCTTTCTTGTGATTTGTTAACACTAGGTTAATTATCTTAGCAATATTAATAAGAAGAAAGTGAAAGCAGCGTATTATACTCAAAGTGTTTGTTTTTATTTAGCACCTGGAAGGAGAATCCTGACGTGTCGTTGGGGTACCAGGTCGGAGTCACAAATGGAATGCTGCAACCGAATCTTGGGTATATGCCTTTCGAAACGGACCCACATCCATGGTCTTAACCGGTTACGCATTTATTCATAAGGTACAATTGACCCGGACTTAAGCTAATATCCAATGTAATCACTGGTTATTACTCATACCTCAGAGGTTTTCAATAATCATTAGTTTAATGTCAAATTTGATATTGAAGACTGCAGCTTTATCTTCATATTAAATTTGTATTATAATTATTGTTTAATAATCATGCTTGATTTATATTTAAGTTCTATTTATGGTGGTACACGTTTCATCAACCGAGGGCAATATTCGATCATGTTGCCAAGAATTTCAACTGTGAAGATATTGCGATGAATATGATTGCTTCTCATGTGACAAGGAAACCTCCTATATTGGTAAATACATTTCTTAATTACATATACCTAATTGATCGTGAAAAATGACATTTGAGCTTTAAATATTTATATATAATACCTGGTATCCAAACGAATAAATTATAATGTAGAGTTGAATCATTCGAATGATATCATATATATAAACATTATTTTTACAATGATGAATCTTATACAATATTCCCCAATCAATATGATTTGATGGGTATCCGCCAAAAAGTTTCCGCCCAAAAAGTTTCCGGCCATAAAGTTTCCAAAAATGGCAACATGGGACAAAAAGATTCCAGCCAAAAATTTTCACCCAAAAAGTTTCCAGCCATAAAGTTTCCAAAATTGACACATGACCCAAAAAGTTTCCGCCCAAAAAGTTTCTATCTGTAAAAAAAAACTTAATTTAGAAAGGAGTGAAACGTACAGCTTTAACTATTTTAATTGCTCATAGTTAGTGATGGGCTTATATTTAGAATTAAATATTTTTTGTTGTGATCATACAACAGTTTAAATCAAATTTCAACAGCTTTTGTTATTTTCAAATGTATGTCTTTATTGTATCCACTTTGACAGGGAAATAATTAAAGATTTAAATGTGAACCTATGTAATGACAAATTGTTGGCTGGATCAAATGTCAAGTGTGTATGCCCCTTGTCATTACATTAGCTCATGGACCTTGCCAGCCTTTTCAGCTTCATATATGCTAAGCATATATATCGACAAGCATTTATGATTTGAATACATTTAGATTCACATCGGTCTCTGTGTCTATGTCGCACATCTGGCTTTGAAAATATATATGGCTACATTTGTTTCAGGTCAAAACAAGACGAAGTAATACCGGTATGTTATGCAAAGGGTGCAAAAAAGGCTTGTCAAAGAATTTAAAGAGACACGGAGATGCTCGGTCTCGATGTTTGAACATATTTGCTGATGAATATGGCTACATGCCGCTAATGTATGTCTAAGTCGCACATGATTTTTGTTCTGTTCTTATATTATACCATTTTTAAAGCATCTTATTTTATTCTATCAATAAGTAGCTGTTAAAAGCCGCCTGACCCAAATATATGGTAAATATAGATGAGACATCTCAATGTAAGATTAATGTAATATCAAGTGAAATGTTGTAGTAAATAAATAAAAAAACGTACTCGTTCACAACAGAGAATATGAATATCAGTCATTTGATTGTTTTACATAATACCTCTATGTTAAATAAATTTTCCAGTTATTTTCTTCTGCATGCAAGGGTTCGATTTATGTATATATGTAATTGACTGTTTTATCACAATAAAACTTATTGAAATTAAATGAAATATTTATATCACATGTGGATTTGATAGGTAATGCGAATTTATTACACAATATGGACACTAAGAATACTTGACATTCCTTAACATTACGTATGTGGCTTTGGGCACGATTAGGGCATTGTATATGCGTATCTTTAGGACATTGCTTATTGACTTATTGCTTTTTCCAAATGGCCTCTCTCAGTCGGCCAAATGCCGTCGACGCGAGTCTTATACGCCTTATTATACGCCTTTTTATTTTTTTTTAAAGCGCTATTTAGCACTACGCTTCCCAGGAATACGATTTTGTTCGACGTGCTCTACTTCGTCCCCGTCGATGACTATTCGCTGGTCGTTCGGGGAGATAATTTTACATTTGGCGCCGTTTATTTTCATTCCCCATTTTTGGCATGCATTTTCGAGCTGTGAGGTTGACAGATGGAGTTTTTCTCGAAACTCACTGATAGGAGGGTCGTGTCGTCTGCGTACCTGATGTCTATTGACGAACTTGCATTGAGTTTGAGCTTAATATCTAGGCTTTCAGTTCTATCATGACAAATTCTAAGAATATAATGAAAAGGACGGCCGGGTGATAGTGCACACCCTTGTCTAAATAAGATCTTCACTGCGAACCACTTAGTTAACCGTGCATCGGTTACTACGGCGCACTCTGTCTCATTGTATAGGGACTCTATAATACAGACGATTTTGGGGTCTATATCGATTGCGATCATCATTTTCCACAGGGCCATCCTACATACCGTATCGAAGGCAGCCTTGAAGTCAATGAGATTAAAGTGTAGTGGTTGATGTTCTTGGTTTTTCTCGATGGCTTGTCTAACTATGATATCTACCGTGTCTCGTCCGGGTCTGATGCCAAATTGGCTCTTACCAGTTGCCTCCTCTTTCTTCAACTTGATTCGATTTAGCAGGATTCTGCTAATTACCTTTCCTGGGATAGAAATCTTAAATTGTGTTTTGTATATTGCGTTCTGTAATTCAACTGATTTCGGAAAATATTTGCGTTGCTTCATTTCTTTAAATAAACTCTTTATGTTTAACTGATTTTTCTTGCAATCAATCCATTTCTTTTAAAATAATCGAGCAATATATTTTTCTCATTTTTGGAATATTTCTTAAAAAGCGAAACCATTAAAACGCAAGTAATATATATTCATATTTATTGTTCAAAAATAGTTTCCTCATCTATAATACATTCAACAATGTGTATCATAATTTATACAAGTGAACAATGTTTAAAATATAATCCATTGTACTAGAAAATATAGGATAAACACATGTACGCAAAACTACGCATTTTTTATCGAGCGATAAATGAAGTACACCTTATTCTAAAAGAGTTGCATCGAGATCAAAGGGTCTTGAGTTTTTATTAAATCATATTATTTTTATTACACCCTGTTCTCGAAACACACATTTCTCAAACCTATCTCACCTTTGCCTACAACACAAAAAATAACCCTTTTTAAAAACAAATTTATAATTTACACACATAATGAATATGGGCTCTTATATTCCAGAATTTCAAGAGAAAATGTAACAGCTAGTGTTAAAGAAATAAGATTTTTTAAGGATTAGAATTTAGCTGCCATTTATAATATTACTATGATGTTAAAATGAAAGGATTGATTTCCATCAGGTTTTACCAAAGCAAATTACACATAAATGCGTCAGAAAAAAATATGTAATCGAAACATTCATTGGAGCCTTTAAAGTTATGAAATCATACATCATGATACGCTATATATCTTTCATAAAACACACTTTAAAGTAAAAATATCACAATTGACATGACATTCATCTCATTCAAAGGTATCAAAATGTACACATTTATTTGTTCATATGGGCAAAATAAATGGGTACAACGTTAGTTATGTTAGAAGAAGGCCTCGGGACGCTTATCTTGTCAATTTCAAGATACCTTCTCATAGCAGAAGTTGACAGAGTGTACCGGTACCTACTTTTCTTGAAAAGAAAACAAACAATCAACTTTTATTTACTCTAGATTCGACTATTGATGAAATGTGGTATTACATGCTGGATAAAATGATTATGTCAAAAATTGCTGCAGTTTTAATTTATCACGTGCATTTCTAGGCAGAGTTTCTATCATAAAGGCAATTAGAAAATCTTCCCACCAACTTAAGCGAAGCGTTCCTATCGTTAGCTTTTAGTTTTGTATAAAATATGAAATATATTATACTCAACAGTATAATTAACAGTAGAGCAAACACATAAAGGAAGCTTCAAAATATACCCAAAGTTAGTTATAAAAGCAAGCTATAGAAACTTGTGACACCATAGTTCATCAAAATCCGTAAAACAAGCCCATAAAACAAACGTCAAGCTTTAAAAGGTAATATCAAACATTTAGCAAATGACAGTGTCACATCACCCTACAGTGTATACAACTTTGCGAAAAGTTATTTCATTGGATTAAGCTTTGCAACTTTTTACAACTCGCAAACAAGCTAAGAATCTCGTCTTATCAAGGACAATGCAAAAATACACACAAAAAAACCCTTACAAGATGCAAACATAAGAAACACACCATGCAACTAATACCTCATGATCCTATTGCACGCTCGTATCAATCATATCTAGGGTTTAACAATAAAATTGGCTGAAAAATAAGGTTCTTTATCAAAAGTGAGAGAACCCCTCGATATACATGCAAACTGCTTGCACAATAAAAACACATCAACAACCAAACTACAGTTATTTTTTTCATGATTCAATGTGTGAGTTTACAGGTGCTTTCAATGAATTTAAAGTTGTATTGAATATCTAAACATTGAAATTTGTTTAAATTTTGTTTTAAATAAATCTTCGTTTTATTTCAAAGTGAAATTGCCAAATTTGTTTATTTTTTCCTCCTTAAAACATGTCAAATATCAATAAATTTCAATGTGTACTCAATGAATGTATACACAAGCCATTATAACGTTGAAATATCAAATTATTATTTTTTTCGATACTTCGAATCCGTTATATACTTTCGTCCTGTAATCTTTGTCCTATACTTTTTTTCTAGTTGTGTTAACGACTATTATACTAATACATAACTTGGTGGTTAATATGACAACAAAATAAAAATTTACACATTAAAAACAACAATATTTATATACATTCTTATTGTAAATGCAAATTGATTTCCCAGAAAAATCAAGTTATACTGAACACAACGTTAACAATGTTTAACATTTCAATTCATAGTTGAATATTGTTTCAAACATTTCTTTTGAAAATGATATGGCATAGATTCTTTTAAACTAGAGTGAAAAGAAACAAATGCAATTATTGATATAATTTGAATGACTGACAGAACATTTTTCGACTCTATAATATAATGCTGATATATATTTTTTAAACACTTTTTAGGCATAATTCGGAAAGTTTTTTTTTAAAAATACAACATGATAACTGAGACATCACAGTAATATATTGGCCTCAAAATAGCTCCGTGTCATTTAACTAGTTTTCTTTATGTTTTATATTAAAAATCGATGTAATTTGCAAAACGAGATTTTACGGAAGGATTTCATTAATACACAACAAATCCTGAAGAGTGTTTCATCGCTAGATGAATACAATAAACATTCCTGAATTCACAAGAACAACAAAGAAAAATCTATTTCATTATAAAATTCAACTGAAATCTACCAACATTCCCTGCGATATGAGTGCTGCTTTAACAAGATTGGTCAAAAATATAAAAACTGCTCCTGGATGTTATAAGGCATAATGAAACGTTCTGGACATTAACAATTTTAAAACGATATTGCCACTAGGTTTTTTAATATACTCAACAATATAGATATAGATAGATCTATATTGCACAAATTTGTTTCAGTGGTTTAACGACTCTATGTTTAGTCTATTGTAAGCATGCAACGATGCTTGAATAACCTTTTTTATGTTTTTTTTCCAAATATGTGTATCAAATTATTTTCAATGTACCTAATCCCAAAAAATAGTAATCTCATGTCTATTACATCAAATTTATAAAAACATTTTTAGGAACATTTTGTGCCAGTCAATTTTTCAAACGGACCTAAACTTAATTTTATACCCCGAATCACAAGAACGCTAATATCAGCGTTTTTCCACGACTAAATATATCCCCGACCAAAATTACCCCAAATAAAGAGTAATTATTTACCCAGCGACCTTTTTATGACTCTGGATTCCACGAATTATTAATTAAAACTCAATTAATTAAAAACTCAATTACTAATGTCGGTCACACGTGACCCATATACTCCATCAATCATCTACGGAATCCCCTGCTACTGCTGCCGAATGTGGACTGAGAAGAAATAGGACCACTCCCTCCTCCACTATTCGGCCCGATCCCGAAACTGTTCCTCATCATGCCCGATCTCAACGGCGCCGCCCCTCCTGAACTCGCACTTGTGGACCCCACCCCAAATGGACCGGAAGTTGAACTGGAATTTCCAGCAGCGGAAGTGGCGGCCATGAGGGACTGGCCCGAGTTGAGCATGGGCGACATTTCGATTTCAACCAGGAGGGGCAGGTGGTCGGACGGGATGTGCGGGTGTGGGCAGCCGAGGACTTTGTTGGCGCGGAACCATTCCGGATCCAGGGGACCGAGGACGCCCAGCGGACGCATTGAGTCGCGGCTGAAGAAGATGTAGTCGATAATGCCCTTGAAGTCGAATCTGTGAAAAATTGAAAAAAAAATAAATAAATAAAAATAAAAATAATCAAATATTGTTTATGATAGTTGTTTGTTATTTCATGAAATATATAGTTTAAGATGCCTTTGAAGTCGAATATGTGAACAGTAAAAAAAATTATTTTAATATAAAAATATCCAAGTCGAGTCTGTGAAAATTGAAATAATAAATAAATAATATCAAATCATTAAGTAATATCTGATTTCATTAATTTTACTACCATTTACTACCATTAATTACTATCAATTAGTTTTTCTTTTTCTGTTATTTTTGTTAATGCGTGTAAAATCTACAGCATTATGCATATGATAGGGCGAAACATATCAAAACAAAATCATAGATTATATGTTGATATTTTTTGTTAAGCAGTAGGTGTGTGGTTTTCGAGGTCTAAATGACATATGTGATTAAATGTAACACTGCATTCATAACTTAGATGTATGTTTTTCTTCATTTTCCTTGAAGGTTAGAACCTTGGAGTTCCCGTATTTGTTGCATTTTCAAATTATGTTGTTTACATAGATGGAAAAGTAATTAGCTAATTGCCATGAAAAACTAAATTATCGAAATGAATAACATATAATTTTCATTGAATATTTTTCAATAATCAAAGACATCAAACTGTAAATACCAGCAAAAATACATAGAAATTACTTTATAGTACATCTTCATGTAAAAAAATCCTCTAATTGATAAGAAAAAAATAATGATAAGGTCATATTTAAGTGTTAACCTATTGTCCCCTTTGGCACGATAGAAACCGATAATGTACCGACATAAAACAAGCGATCATAACAAATTAACTCTTTTGTTTTCTCGAACAGAGGAAGATATCTTAATGTAATTGATGCTTTGTTCAGTGCTACAAAAATGTAAAGATCGCTTTTATATGTGATAAATAATAGACTTAGACCCTGGATGATTTACTTGATCAACCCACTCTTTCAGTCAGATTTTTGTTACGTAGCATGGCATATAACACTGCGTAACTGTTATGTTCAGGGTTTTGATGGATAAACGGTTTACGTATTTTATTACATTTAAGAAAGCACAATCTTTAGCCTTGTCTGCCATGAATGTATAAATACCATCCCTACATGAAGATTATAAAAACAAAATGTTTTCATTCATGCGCAAATTTTGGCACGAAACATCTCCCAAAACTCGATATGAAAAACTAAGCTAAAACAGGGTGTTCTCTTTGCCCAATATCTACATGTATATCTTTCTATGGCTGTTGTTTAGCTTATATGCCCCTAGATCTCTAACTCCATCAGTGAAAAACAAAATACTCAGTTTTATCGATACTCACGTGTAGTTCGTAAAAGGCATGACACTGGGATCATAGGCCGAGCCGAGTTTGAAGTCGTGCGTGAAGGTCTGCTTGGCCTGATCGAGGTCGAGTTTCCTGAGACATTCGGAATATTCCTTTTTGCGGAAGTCGTCGTGCTTTGTGGAGACGCGGGAGGCGTTCAGGAATTCTACGACGCCTGTGTGGGAGGAGATAGAATTATTTTGAATATTAAATAAATGAAGGTATATTTTAACGGTTCAATAAAAGTCTCGAATTATTCATGCTTTGGTAATGAGAGGTTGCAATACGGTTGGCAGGGTTACACTATTTTATCAAAAAATTGTTACGCGTTGTCTGGAAATATAGCCGAAAGAAACAATTTCAAGGCTTTAAGAACAGTTATTTATTTATTTAGCATCATTTACATACCACTTATTTGTACTAAGCAGACAATAGAAAAACAACACAATGGAAAAAAACTGATTATGGAACGTAGTAGCACTACTTAAATAACAAGGGCCTACATGTTTGTCCCTACATATATCTTATCAAATAAATTTTCATCAAAACACATTCACTAAGTTTATTTCAAAAGAAAACATCATTCTTTAACTTTAACATTATCAACTTAGTCATCCCTGTGTTTTCCCCTTTAACACTGACCTGAATCAGGAAGCGAATTGAGATCCCCGCAAAGCATGATGGGAATACTCCCCCCTCCACCTGCACTTCCTCCTCCCCCTGGTCTCAGCACCTGCGGCTTATTCTCGTCTGCGATCTTCTTCAATTCGTTGATGAACAACATCGTCTGGATCAGTTTGACGTCACTGAATTCGGGATCCCAATGGATGTGACATGTGGCCACCATGAACGTCTGGCGCGCGCTGGCGTTCGCCGGGAGACCTGACAAAAGAAAGGATACCAGTTTATAATATTTTGGATAGGATACCAGTTTATAATTGTTTGGTTAGCAAAAGGGGTTAGTGAGCGTTAGAAGGGGGGAGGGGGGTTTATGGATGAGGTTTTACAGAGGGCCACCATGAACGTCTGGCGCGCGCTGGCGTTCGCGGGGAGACCTGTTTGAAAAAGAGAGAATGGATACCTGTTCAATTTTAAATGAGTAAGCGCATATGCATATATGAATGTCTGGCGCGCGTAGGCGTTTGCCGGGAGACCTGACAAAGGAAAGGATACCAGTTTATTAAAGTTTGGTTAGCCTAGGGTTTAGGGTTTATGAAGGGGGAGCATTTTAGGAGGAGAGGTGGTTTTAGTAAGGGCAACCATGAACGTCTGCCGGGCGCTGGCGTTCGCCGGGAGACCTGTAGATAAGAGAAATCGAAAATGTGTTGGGAAGGCTTAGAGTGATATACATGCATATGAAATAGGTTTGCTAGAGTCAATAGCGATATTTGATTTAATATACCAGCCTCAATGAACGTCTGCCGGGCACTAGCGTTCGCGGGGAGACCCGTTTGAAATAAAGAGAATGGATACCAGTTTATATTATTTTATAATTATAGTAATAATAGTTTTATTGAGGGGAAGTGTTTTTACTAAGGGCAACCATGAACGTCTGGCGCGCGCTGGCGTTTGCCGGGAGACCTGTAGATGAGAGAAATCGAAAGTGAGTATAGAGTGTTTACAGTGATACATATGAAATAAGTTTGCAAGGAATATTAGATTAAATATACCAGCCTCAATGAAGGTCTGGCGCGCGCTGGCGTTCGCGGGGAGCAGGTTTGAAATAGAGGGAATGGATACCAGTTTTGTAATAGTTCGGTTAGCTTAAGAAAGGATGCAAGTTTATATTTTGATATTACCAGTATATATAAGTAAGCTAAGGGGTTTATGGAAGTCAAACGGGGGAGAAATAGTCTATTTAGGACAAAGGTTTTACTAAGGGCAGCAACAAAGGTCTGGTGCGCGCTAGCGGTCGCGGTCAGGCCTGTTAATGAAGGAAATGGATACCAGTTTAGTTAAATTTAGTTTAGTTTATTTCATATTTAAAAAGTTGTTTATTGAAATTTGACGAAAGAAAAAAAAAACAATAATAAGTTTTTTGTTTGAATTTCTTAGAAATTGTCAATAAAATAAAATGATAACTAAAATAGGTATCGATTAATCAACCTAAAAGCGATAAAAGAGCTAAAATAAGATGTTATGTGATATTTCAAAGGGTATTCTCAATGTCAAGGAAATTTTAAAGAAATAAAATAACAATGATAACGATAATGCAGGGGAATTCCTATTGCGGTTGAGAACAATTATTTATATTCATTTATTACCATTTTTCTCAGACTTAAATTTATTTAAACCATCGGCTAAATTGATAACGACTGTTATAAATGACAAACAAATGAAAAACCATTTTGGTTACTCAGTCGGGATTTCCTTTCGAAACCATAAACAAGTATATTTATATGGATTTTGTTCAT